>VFFE01007101.1:131049-225809 GCA_008921705.1 Burhinus oedicnemus | reverse complement strand
ACAGGAAGGGTTTCGTCAAGTACATTGGAGGCAAAAGGAAAACTAGAGAAAATGTGGGCCCGATGTTGAATGAGACAGGGGCCATGGTGACAGATGATGCAGAGAAGGCGGAATTACTGAATGCCACCTTTGCTTCAGTCTTTACTGCTCCGGCCAGCCCTCAGGAGTCCCAGACTTTACAGGTAACAGAGAAAGTTTGGAGGAAGGAGGACTTTCCCTTGGTTGAGGAGGATCAAGTTAAAGATCAGTTAAGTAAGCTGGACATCCACAAGTCCATGGGTCCTGATGGGATGCACCTGTGAGTGCTGAGGGAGCTGGCAGAAGTCATTGCTGGGCCGCTCTCCATCATCTTTGAAAGGTCCTGGAGAACAGGCGAGGTACCTGAGGACTGGAGGAAAGCCAATGTCACTCCAGTCTTCAAAAAGGGCAAGAAGGAAGACCTGGAAAACTACAGGCCAGTCAGCCTCACCTCCATCCCTGGAAAGATGATGGAACAGCTTGTTCTGGGCATCATCTCAAAGCATCTGGAGGAAAAGAATGTTATCAGAAGTAGCCAACATGGATTTACCAAGGGGAAGTCATGTCTTACTAATCTGATAGCCTTCTACAATGGCGTGACTGGACGGATAGATGAGGGGAGGGCGGTGGATGTTGTCTACCTTGACTTCAGCAAGGCTTTTGACACTGTCTCCCACAGCATCCTCATAGGCAAGCTTAGGAAGTCCGAGTTAGATGAATGGACAGTGAGGTGGATTGAAAACTGGCTGGCAGATAGAGCTCAGAGGGTTGTGATTAGTGGCACAGAGTCTAGTTGGAGGTCTGTGACAAGTGGTGTTCCCCAGGGTCCAGTCCTGGGTCCAGTCCTGTGCAATATATTCATCAGTGACCTGGATGAAGGGATAGAGTTTGCTGATGCCACAAAACTGGGAGGTGTAGCTGACACACCACAAGGCTGTGCTGCCATTCAGCGTGACCTGGACAGGCTGGAGAGTTGGGCAGAGAGAAACCTCATGAAGTTCAACAGGGCAAGTGTAGGGTACTGCACCTGGGGAGGAGTAACCCCATGCACCAGTACAGGTTAGGGGCTGACCTGCTGGAAAGCAGCTCTGTGGAAAGGGACCGGGGAGTCCTGGTGGACAACAGGATGACCATGAGGCAGCAATGTGCCCTTGTGGCCAAGAAGGCCAATGGCATCCTGGGGTGCATCAAGAGGTGTGTGGCAAGCAGGTTGCGGGAAGTTGTTCTCCCCTTCTAGTCTGCCGTGGTGAGGCCACATCTGGAGGCCTGTGTCCAGTTCTGGGCTCCCCAGTTCAAGAAGGACAGGGAACTGCTGGAGAGGGTACAGCAGAGGGCTACAAAGATGTTTAGGGGGCTGGAACATCTTTCTTATGAGCAAAGGCTGAGGGACTTGGGTCTTTTTAGTCTGGAGAAGAGAAGACTGAGGGGGGGATCTCATCAATGCTCATAAATACTTAAAGGGAGGGTGCCAGAAGGACAGGACCAGCCTTTTTTCAGTGGTGCCCAGTGATAGGACAAGAGGTAATGGGCACAAACTTGACCATAGGAAGTTCCATCTAAACCTGAGGAGGCACTTCTTTCCTTTGAGGGTGGCAGAGCACTGGAAGAGGCTGCCCAGAGAGGTAGGGGAGTCTCTGACTCTGGAGACATTCCAAACCCGCCTGGACGCCATCCTGTGCAACCTGCTCTGGGTGACCCTGCTCTGGCAGGGGGGGTTGGACTAGATGATCTCCAGAGGTCCCTTCCAACTCCTGTGATTCTGTGACATGATTTATTTGACCTGTATTAGATATCTACTTAAATATGAGGTGAATCATGCTGAGAGGTGCTTCTTTCTCTCCGGTTCTCTACCAACAAAATCAAGAGAAGCAGTTCAGATGTAGATGTCTAGATTAAAGATACACCACAAGGAGAAGTGCAACCAGCAGATCCAGGGAAATTATTATTATTCCTTTCTACTTGGCAATGGGGAAGTCAAACCTGGAATACTAAGGCAAGTTCAAGAGGGATAGAAAGAAACTGGAGAGGGATTGTTTAGCACAAGAACAAGGTGTCCAGAGGGGTGGTAAAAATCTCCATTCTTGGAGGTGTTCAAGACTTGATTAGACAGAGCCCTGGCTGACTTGACCTGGTGATGAGTTAGTCCCACTTTGATATAAGGTTGGCTCCAGGTCTTGCCACCAACATTTCTATAGCAGAGATCCTTCTTAGAAGACTAAGGGAGCAAAATCCTACCCTACATGAGTCTGAGAAACAGTCTGAATTTGGTGGTGTTTGCAACTTTTCTCAAATGCTTATACTAATTTTTGTCCCCAGGTCTTTATTCACTCTTGATAATTCACACTTGATCATTTGCATTTTCAAATCCCCTTGCACCCAGAGGAATATTCTTATTTCAACCCACCAATGATTTGAGACTGATGTGAAGAAACTAAACAGAGATTCCTCCAAGAAATTGATATTGGGTTTTGTCTCTTGCAATGACCAGAAATGCAGGGCCACGTGGCTCTTACCTTAGAGACAGTCTGGCTCATCCCCAGCAGAACTTTATAAACCTCACTGGCATCTTTCTTTATCCTTCTATTTTAACTGTGGTATGCAGTGGTAGTATAATGCAACGGGAACGCTTTTTGTGCTCAGCTGGAGCTGCCATATGGAAACTTGTTAAAACATGTAACAACTTTCCATAGATTTTTTTTTAACTAACACCGAGAGGTGGGAAGTAGTTCTTATCTCTTCACACACTTGTACGGTAGACCTCTGTAGGATTTTGCTGGCTGTCCCCAAGCTTGCGGAGATGGGCATGTGTCAACTTGGACTGAGTGTGCTAAGTAATGTGTAGGAGAAAGCTTAAAAGGTCATTTACAAAGTAATGGAAATTTTTCTGCTTTCTGAAGTATCATAACTAAATATTTTAATCTTGTTGGTATTGACTTGATAATGAATCACCTGCATCATTCTTGTTTTGCATTATATTGTTTTCTCAGACCTCCCTTGTGTTATATACCTGCATACACATAAAAGCCTACTATGAAATTTTATGTTGAGATTATCACTAGTCAAAATGCATTAGAGCTGCCACCAGAGAAATATGAAAACCAGGTTCCTTTTTCAACTGGTCAAGATCCAGAAATAAAATGTCTTCAAACACTGGGGATATATTTGCAAGGATTCAGCTTGTAAGCTTTGTTACAGATGCTTACATGAATATAAAACTCTGAAACTTTCTCTTCACTATTATGAGTAGCTATATAAAGTCTGACTTCTTTTAAGTCAGCAATTGAAATGAGGTGTGTATGGAAGCTGGATAGAAATGTCACATTGAAAAGAAGATGAACAGCTAAAATGGAAGCTTCCTCAGATCCTAAATATTTCATTTCTACTCATGAGGATAGCTTTAGTGCTCATCGTTTAAAGTTATTCCATCTCTGAGGTCATGGTAATTTTGGAAGCGCAGGAGCTCAGGAGCTTTCTGCTCATGTTTTAAAAGAAAGGTGTCTTTGTGAAAGAGAAGGATCAAGCTTAAACAAGCCCTGTAGCAAAGGCTGGCTAGAGCAGAGTGGGTGGAGTGAAATCAGATGAGAGGGAAAAGACTAAGCACAAAAGGTAATACCACTGTTTTACAGTTTTTCCTCTCCTAGAGTCTGTTTTCCACAGTTTTACTAATTCACTTGAACTAAACAAAGACAATGCTCAGAAATGGATTCACTGGGAATGTCTAGGGTTTATAGCCCCATTCCAGTGAATGCTGCTTTGTGCAGCAGTCTCACAGTCACACACTGGAGCAGAAGGCAAGAGCCTTCCCTTCCACAACTCCCACCAGTCCCTATACCCTTACTTGAACTATGCATTTAGGAAATATGAGTGAATACTTACAGTTTTATATACTTTGTGGACATATGAAAGGCTACAATGTGTAGCAAAAATTAAGGACCCCTGAATATGATGCACAAACCTCTGCAGAATGACAGTTTGAGGGATGAATTCATAACCCAAATATCTTGAGACTCCAGCTACAAGTGGAAACTGAAACAAGTTTCCAAAAGGCCATTTGCAGCTTGTTTCAACTAAAATATGGAGAGTGGAGTAAATCTTTCTAACCCTGTAAATTTGTCCCTCTGGTGGAAAGATTTACTGAGTCTCAGGTCAGTTAATTTGTCATCCAAAGTCCCTGTCTACTTTAATTCTTATGGGCTGAATTGTGATCAGCAGAGCCATAATTTTGGAACCCTATGTTTATAAGGAAAAGCGCTGTTTACCATGTTCAGAATTGCGACACCATCTGTCATTTCAGTTTATATAGAAAACCAGAGCCGTGCAACTTCATTATTGGAAATATTTTCTGGTTGTGTTTTGTTGCTGTCATAGAATGGTTTAGGTTGGAAGGGACCTTAAAGACCATCTAGGTCCACCCCTCTTGCCGTGGGCAAGGACACCTCCTACTAGACCAGGTTGCTCAAAGCCTCATCCAACCTGGTCTTGAACACTTCCAAGGATGCGGCAACCACAGCTTCCCTGGGCAACCTGTTCCAGTGCCTCACCACGCTCAGAGTGAAAAATTTCTTCCTGAGATTTAATCTAAATCTACCTTCTTACAGTTTGAAGCCATTACCCCTCATCCTGTCACTACATGCCCTTGTAAAACGTCCATCTCCAGCTTTCTTGTAGGCCCATTTCAGATACCGGAAGACTGCTATAAGGTGTCCCCAGAGCCTTTTCTTCTCCAGGCTGAACAACCCCAATTCTCTCAGCCTGTCCTCATAGCAGAGGTGTTCTAATCCTCTGATCATCTTTGTGGCCCTCCTCTGGACTCACTCCAACAGGTCCATGTCCTTCTTATGTTGTGGGCTCCAGAGCTGGACACAGTATTCCAGGTGAGGTCTCATGAGAGCGGAGCAGAGGGGCAGAATCACCTCCCTCGACGTGCTGGCCATGCTTATTTTGTTGTAGTCCAGGATGTGGTTGGCCTTCTGGGCTGTGAGCACACATTGCCGGCTCATGTTGAGCTTCTCATCTACCAACACCACCGTCCCTCTCCTCAGGGCTGCTCTTGATCCATTCTCCACCCAGCCTGTATTTGCGCATGAGACAGAGATCCCAGTATGACTGGGAAAACACCTTCTAAGAGGCAGAACCTGGTATCCAGGTAAATACCCAGGTATACATGGCAGGATAAAATACTGGGTGCAGTTTTTAGATATGGTACTAGAAGCAGCCTTGCTTCTCTAGTGCTGGAGCAAACTAGCCCTGATGAGAGCAGAGATTGTTTCTCTGGAGAAGGCGGCCACCGTCCCTGGCTGTGCTGCTTCTCAACCCCACCATGGTCCTGCAGAGCCAGTGTGAATGACTCACTCTCATCCTGCAGCTGGAGAGGAATGCAGGCATAAATCCTGGCTCCACTGAAATCACTGGCAGGTTGAAGGGGGGGGGGGGTGGTTAATTGACATCAGTACATCCAGAATTTCACACCATCTAATTTTCAAACACTTCTGTTTACAGAGGTAGAATTTAGCCCTGCTATAAACAAGTACAAGTCACACAGACAAAATGGAAATCAGTGAAGTTGTGTTCATTTGCACCAGTTCTGAATTTTGCTTTTGGATTTTCCCAGTTCCAAACCCCATAATGACTAGAGAGTTTGTGAATTTTATCTTCCATGAGGCAGATACTAATACGTAAGATGAATTCATCCATAAATCAGTCATACCTTTACTTCCGTAAAACACCATACGCAAATGTGTGTCTATGAAAGAATGTATGAGCATGTACCTCCACCAGCTACTTATATTAAGCAGCCTGGCAGCCGGAAAAATCAATTTGTAAGCAATGACCACCTTATATCTCCTAAATTCATGAAAGTTCTGGGGCTGAGGATTCATATTGATTTTTTATACTATTTTAGGTTTTATTCCTAGGAATTGATTTTAACAGTCATTTAGTACTATATATCAGTAAAGTTGAGTAAAATCTACACAAGCAGTTCTTCTTTAACACAAATTAGCTCTAATATTTCTCCTTGATTAAGTATGATAGATATGCAGTTTTACTGTTGCCATCATGCAAGGGAGAAATCTATTAAAGGCTTTATGAATTACAAGAAATGAGAAAATGCCATTAATTCCTGGACGATTAATACATGAAGTTATGCACAGAATCAAATGAAATGATGAAAAGTTGCATTTTGTATAAATCTGGTGGTGGTGTTATAGTTGAAAAATGCGCACTGCAACATGCTGTCATACCCTGCAGTACCTATGGACAGCACGGGGGTCAGCAATGACCATATCTGACCTGTTTCAAGGACATCTCCTGAATCTGGACTCCCAAACTTCAGATATTTACAGGGTACACTAAAACCAAAGAAATGGTAGGTACTGTGAATGAACCAGGAGAGGAACTTGAGCAAATGTGAACGGTATCCTTTCTGATAAGAAGTACTGCAAACCAGTGGTGTTATTTACCCTAGCTCATCAAGACGACCCCTCTAAATTTCCAAAGGGATTCAGAACTCAGTGTTATAATCTGAAGCCTAATGATTGCAGACCTGATCTAAACCCAAAATTGATAACTTTTTAATGCATCTAAGGAGACCAAAGGCGACCTGTTAGTGGATGCTTGTGAGTTTCTGAAAATGAGGTGATTTTAGGGTGTTTCAAGCTACACTAACCGGAAGTAAGCAACACTGGTTTAAGTCCATAGGAGAATATGAACACCTAGTGAGAGCCTAACTGCATTTCTCTATGTAAAATTAAAAAAAAGTCTAAAGTCCACTTAGTTGGTGTGTCATTCTGGGCGCACAAAGGATGAAATTAATCTGGTCATACATAGATGTGGTTTAGAAATCTCTACCTCAGCTATTCACACTGAGCTGTTTCTGTAGTCTCTGAAGGAGCAATTCCTCATAGAGAAATCTAAGAATGAGTTGCTTCAGAAAGTCCAATATCTCTGCATTGAGTATAAAGTGGACATCAGGTAGCTAGTTCAGATGGAGACACCTGGTCTGGTAAGACAGATCCTTTCTGTAAGATTTGCAAGTGCCTTATTTATTATCACTGAATTTCTCTAAACCCCTGAAAGTCTGTTACTGCCATACTGAGGAATTCTTCAGTTCTATTAGTGCTAGACATCGAGTACTCCTAATCCTGGACTGAATTCATGCTAGGTATGCAGCTCAATAGAGAGACAAATTTAGATAACTACATGCACACCATTATAAACAACAGACATTTAGTCAACAGCAGAGCCCAGAGAATGATTCAGTCATCCTCTAGAAAGAAGAGGTATAATGGTTGCCTACAGATAGGTATTGAGCATCTTCTTAAGTACTGGGGAGTACCCATCTGACCTTCAGCTGTCACTCCTGAAAGGCAAGGCCTACCTGAAGTCCTGTATCTTATCTGCCAGACCTGTGCAGACGTCTTGAATACCCTAGGGCATTAGCCACTACAGTTTAAATGAATTAATCCCCCACTCAGATGTCTAGGGTAAACTGAACTATGTGCTGTACAGGATGATAACTAATCTGTGAGAATTATGTCAGTCATTTAACTTTCTCTTGATCTTTTGAGGTCTTAAGTTTAAATACTGTCACAAAAGGGGGGCATCATCCACTACTTAGGCTTCATTTTTCCATTCTACCTCCTCTGGCTTTATGCTGCCTTTGTACACACATCATTCTTCCTAGGCTGGAGTAAACCAGGAACATTTAATGGCTTCAATAAGGATGGACCAATCATTGGTAACTGGCTGACCACCTTTGAGTAAGCACAGTAGGAAGCTGCTGCCCTCCCAGTTAGGACTGGTACCTGTGCTTTAGCAGAGATGTCATTAACCATTTGAACAGCTTCCTAAGAGATGCAGTGGCCTACTGTCATTTCCGACACCTTTATGTACAGGCTGAAGTGACCTTTTTTCTTAAAAATGTGCCTAGCTCAACAAAACATAAAGGGCTTGGTGCAGGAATTATTAGGTGGCATTTAGTGCGTCATGCAGGAGGTCAGACTGGATAATCATAATGGCTCCATATGACCTTAACAGTCTCTGAAATCTATGAGCAGCTCATGGGTAAGAATCAGGTAAAAATATACAGATGGCTGTGAGCAGAAGTTACTCTCTGACCTTCAGCTCTGTGTGAGCCATGCATCAGAGTTATGGCAAAATTCATCATAGTACAAGACTAAAAGCTTTGGGTGGGACAAGACAGTGTGTCTTGATTAAACCAGCAGAAAAGCCATAAATTGCCTGCTTCCCTCTAGAACAGAAACTGGGGGTTTTTGTTTTCTTTTTTTGGCCCAGGTCTGCTAGTAAATATACTGTGGCAGATGCAAAAACTATTCCCTCTTTCTTGGTTCCTGTTTCACTACAGGTGAGAAACTGGGAGCACTGGAATCCAATGCCACCTACCCAGAAGCAACACTTTACTCGGGTACTGAGGGCAATGTCACCTCACATCAGCTCACATATCAACCTCAGCTGAAAGAAAACTCCCTCAGTGAGCAGCTGTTCATACATTTCCCAAAGTATTCAAGTTTTATCTTTCCTGAGAAAGTTATTAGTGGTGCAAAATGCATTGTATTCATAAGAGTCAGTCTATGAAATGACACTGATATGCCAAACTGGTTTCCACATAAGCCAGTCTTACTCCTCAAGATTATTCCCATTAATCTTGTTATAGTCCCTAAGAGCCTAGTAATGAAACGAGCTCACAGTGCCAGGTGCTGTACAAACACAGGACGTAAAGATATCTCCAAGGCACCCAGAACCTGTAACAAGGCTCAATGGAGGATGCAAAAATGTATTGGTAAATAGGAAGAAGAATTGATCGTGGCTGTGGCCAGGTGGCTGGACCACATCAGAAGCCAGTGTGAAGTTATTGTGGGCCTAATGGGAAAGATGAGATTATAGCATCATAGAATCATAGAATTGTTTAGGTTGGAAAAGACCTTTAAGACCATCCAGTCCAACCATCAACCTAGCACTGCCAGCTCCACCACTAAACCATGTCCCTAAGCACCACGTCTTTATGTCTTTTAAATAACTCCAGGGATGGTGACTCAACCACTTCCCTGGGCAGCCTGTTCCAATGTCTGACAACCCTTTCGGTGAATAAATTTTTCCTAATATCCAAGCTAAACCTCCCCTGGCGCAACTTGAGGCCACTTGCTCTTGTCCTATCACTTGTTACTTCAGAGAAGAGATCGACCCCCACCTCACTACAACCTCTGTTCAGGTAGTTGTAGAGAGCAATAAGGTCTCCCCTCAGCCTCCTTTTCTCCAGACTAAACAACCCCAGTTCCCTCAACCGCTCCTCATAAGACTTGTGCTCTAGACCCCTCACCAGCTTCATTGCCCTTCTTCTGAACATGCTGCAGAACCTCAATGTCTTTCTTGTAGTGAGGGGCCCAAAACTGAACACAGTACTCAAGGTGGGGCCTCACCAGTGCTGAGTACAGGGGGATAATCACTTCCCTAGTCCTGCTGGTCACACTATTCCTGATACAAGCCAGGAAGCTGTTGGCCTTCTTGGCCACCTGGGCACACTGCTGGCTCGTATTCAGCCAACTGTTGACCAACGCCCCCAGGTCCTTTTCCACCTGGCAGTTTTCCCCAAGCCTGTAGCGTTGCATGGGGCTGTTGTCACCCAAGTGCAGGACCCAACACTTAGCCCCGTTGAACCTTATACAGTTGGCCTTGGCCCATCAATCCAGCCAGTCCAGATCCATCTGTAAAGCCTTTCTACCCTTAAGCAGATCAACACGCTCACCCAGCTTGGTGTCATCTGCAAACTTTGTTCAGATCATTGATGAAGACATTAAACAGAACTGTCCCCAGTACTGAGCCCTGGGGAACACCGCTTGTGACTGGCCAGCAACTGGATTTAACTCCATTCACCACAACTCTTTGGGCCCGGGCAGTCAGCCAGTTTTTGACCCAGCAAAGAGTATGCCTGTCCACGCCATGAGCAGCCAGTTTCTCCAGGAGAATACTGTGGGAAATGGTGTCAAAGGCTTTACTAAAGTACAGCTAGACAACATCCATAGCCTTTCCCTCATCCACTAGGTGGGTCACCTTGTCATAGAAGGAGATTGGGTTAGTCAATCAGGACCTGCCTTTCATAAACTCATGCTTACTGGGCTTGATCAACCCAGTTGTCCTGTACTTGCTGTGTGATGGCACTCAAGATGATCTGCTCCATAACATTCCTCAGCACCAAGGTCAAACTGACAGGCCTGTAGTTCCCTGGAACCTCCTTCTGGCCCTTCTTGTGGATGGGTGTCACATTTGCTAACCTCCAGTCAACTGGGACCTCCCTGGTTAGCCAGGACTGCTGATAAATGATGGAAAATGGCTGATGAGCACTTCCACCAGCTCCCTCAGTACCTTGAGTGGATCCCACCCAGCCCCATAGACTTGTGTGTGTGTAAGTGATGTAGCAGGCTGCTACCCGTTTCCCTTTGGATTATGACTTCTTTCTGCTCCCCATCCCTGTCTTCCAGCTCAGGGGGCTGGATAGCTGGGAAACAACTGGTTTTACTATTAAAGACTGAGGCAAAGAAGGCATTAAGTACTTCAGTCTTTTCCTCATCTTCTGTCACTATGTTTCCCCCCGCATCCAATACAGGATGGAGCCCTCCTTTTATTGCTAATGTATTTATAGAAACATTTTTTATTGTTTTTTATGGCAGTAGTCAGATTAAGTTCTAGTTGGGCTTTGGCCGTTCTAATTTTCTCCCTACAACATCTTTGTAGTCCTCCTGAGGTGCCTGTCCCTTCTTCCAAAAGTCATAAACCCTCCTTTTTTTCCCGAGTTCCAGCCAAAGCTCTCTGTTCAGCCAATCCAGTCTCCTTCCCCTCTGGCTCATCTTTCAGCGTATGGGGTCAGCCTGCTCCTATGAAGGCATGAGAGGGGTGCTGGAGGCACACTGCTTCATTACACTATGGCTGCCCCCAAACACAAAGGACAGCAAGGATAAATGAGTGAAAACACATACTTGAAAGGCATCCAGGTGAGGAAAGGATGCTTGCAGCAGGGAAGGGTCTGGTGGTAACTGAGATGGGATGAAGAACTGATCTTTCAACGCAAGGTTCATTAAAGAAGTCAGAAAAGAAGGTAAGTAGGCTAGGTTTGCTGTAGTCTGTCAAGGATTTAAAAAGCAGAATGCCATGGTCAATGACAGGAAAATGATCACTTTTTAAACTTCATGGTGACTGGATGCTGACAGGGCAAGACAGTATTTAGAAGATCACAGAACAATGGTGGAGAAAATAGATGGAAACTGCCCAAAGGAGAGTTTCAGTTACCCAGAAACCTTCATACAACTAAATGAAATGTTGCTGCATCCAAACATTGATTATTTTCCATTGATCCATTCCTAAATTCTGGCACTTCTGTTTCTTCTATTTATAGTTATGCTGGGACCACAAAACAGGCACATGCAAAAATATCTTGAGCAGCCCTGTGTCACAGGCACAGGCTGAACCCTCACCCGTTACTCTGCCTGGTAAATTTTACAGGGGGAGAAGTTCTGCCTGAAACAACCTTGTTCTTGATCCCTCTCCTGCTGTGAAGTATCTTGTGCCTTCCCAGAGAGGTGAATCACAGCAAAGAGTACATTTGCGAGCAAAAATGTGCTAAGGGCTGGGCTAATTCTTTGCCATGGATGAGAAGACCTCTGAAGGCAGGGCTTGTGTCTGCCTCCCAAAGCTGTCCCAGAGCAACTGAAGATCTCACCTGTTGCTCTCACCTTGTGCAACTTCATGGACTTCTCTTGGGATTAAATCTTTTGCATTCAGCATAGCTTCTTCCTGTCTCCTCCATTGCTCTCTGGTTTGCTCCTCACTTTATTTTAGATTCATTTTACCAATGGAATTTGATTTTCTCAAGTTTGTTTTGTCATCTTTCTTCCGGGCTGCCTTCCAAACACCGCTTGTTGAAATTAGCTCCTAAATTTTAATTGAAGGAAACTTTTGTTTAGCCCATAAATTAAAATGTTCTGAGTTCTTTTTTCTGTCCACCGCAAGGCATTGAGCCAAACATGAAATACTGTAAACTGTCCAGACATATCCTTCTCTCTTTCCTCTGGGCTCAAGTTCTTCCTCCAAGGGACAGAGCTACTGCCAGCAATGTCCCTGCCACAGTCCTGTGACATCCTGTTGGAAATACGGTCATGGTAGGGCAGTCACATCAATGAGAGCACATCAGCACATTAACTGAGTGACAACCTGGGCTTTGCTGTCTTGCTCTGAACTCCTGGACTGAAAGACATGAGTGGGTGTGCCCTGTCATGCACTTTTATTGGTTGAGTTGAAGTTGTGTTAAACATTTGGTCCTGCTCACAAAGGATTAGACATTAGGATAAATCAGTTTCCTTATTTTTGAAAACTTCGTAAGCACCATGATTTGAAAGAAAAAAAGGGACATATAATAGCAACAAAAACACCTCCCCTCCTCTTTCCATCCCTCTCTGTTGGGCATCTTTAACTGCATGAAAGAGATTCTGCAAGGAGGATATAAATATTTAAAGATCAAAGCACATCCACAGGACAGCTGTGGTTAACAAACTACCCATCCAAGCACAGGGAGCTCACCACTCCCATATGGCACTCAGCACCTTTGCTGGCTGCACAGGCACCACCTATGGGGAGAAAAGTTGTTCTCTGCAGCCCCAGGGCACATCCTTAATGGTGCTGAGTTGCCCTGTTTCACCTCCCTGTTTGCTTCTTGAGGGTTTTATAGCTTCCCACAATGGGGTTTTTCTCATGAACACTTGAGCTGGTAGCAATGCCATCTCAACCACCCTACCTCTGCCTGTGGTGTCACTTTGTGTCTTTGCCTGGATCTGCTCTACAGATGTCTCACGGCTCTTCCTGATGACTGTGCAATGCCTGCAGCAGACTGAGCTGTGGCTCTGCACCCATGAGGGCTGTATCAAGTGCTGGGATTTGGGGATCTTGGGCACAGGTGATTTGCCCTGGGGCAGGGAGGTGAGGAAGTGACAGCTGGGGTTGCAGTTTTGCAAACTGTATTCACCACAATAAGCCCAAAGACAAAGAAGTGAACACAGTAGTGTGTGGCTGAATCGAAGTGTGGGTCTTCCATATGAAAAAGCAATACTTAATATTTATTTCAGCCAATAACTGTTTACATCCTGACATGAGAAGGTTAATAGGATCTGCTAAAGGACAAAGTTACGAGCACCCTTGACCCACATCTTCATCACACCCAAGCCATTATCCCTTCTCCTTGCTCTCTTTCTTCTCTAGTTTTAAAGTTCTGTTATTTAATACAGAATGTCAGATTCCCTCTTAGCACTATAAACTTCAATGACACTGCAATGGAAAGCAGCCTGGCCCAGCTTATACAATAGGAACATGGTTTGGCAGTCAATGCCAACTGAGTAGATTTTAATGTTTAATGGGATGAGCCACAATACAGACCAGGGAAGGACTTGAAGGGGAGGAGAGAGATGGTTACAGTGAACAGCTGGTAAGTGTCACAGTGTTTGACTGTGTGCGGTCCCACCAGGTTTAACTGTGTGCTTTAGTGAAGAAGCACAACTGGCTCCCAAAGGTACGGCTGAGAGAAGATTGTCTCTGGAGCTTCTTCTCCAAGCTATGAAGGCTGGGGTGTCACTTGACTCACTGCCAGAACTACATCTTCTGCCAGCCCCATGAAAACAAGTCCATGTTGGGTAGGGTTTAAAACCTTTGAAAAGCCTGAGTGCCTTTGGTCCCACTAGACTTGTTGGAGTGACAATGATGAACGTAGCTATTGAGATCAAGACAGTGTGGCACCATGTGATTTTAAATTTCAAGGAGCTTCAGAAACGACAACATCATAAATTACACACATAATTTGTGTCTACTGAACAAGGCCAGGTCCCTGCAGCAAAAAAGTATGTTGTCAGATGAAGTGTCATGATGCCCACACAGAACAGGAGTGAAATAAAGCTGCACACTTTAAATTTGGGTATTCCCATGCTTTGCAACCTCCTGATTTTTCCATATCTTCATAACATTGCTGCTGGGGGTGTGCAGTGCTGGGGAGCCTGCTGTCTGCACTACCAGTTGTGCTAGCTCCTGTCGGTACAGGGACCTGTGAGACAGGGGCAGTCTCCAGGACTGCAAGGATTTGTGGTCTCTCAGGGCTCAGGCAGTGGAGTCCTCTTACTGAGCACTACAGTGTAAGAATGGAAAGACCTGTGGGCACACTTCTTATACCTTATGTCTTGTCTCCACATCCAGCTGTAGCTGCTGAACACCTGAGGAGGGGGGAGGGCTTTTTTTGCTGTTGGAGAAGCTAGTGTGCCAGCACGTGCCGATGGGAGCACTACAGCTATTCTAAAGCTGTCCACCAAGTTTCAGTGAAGTCCATGAGCAGGGATGAATCACACCTAACCACACATCAGATCTTGCAATTAATTCACTCCTTACCAATCTTAGTGTGACACTATAACTCAGCATGCTGGAAGTGCTACCTCACAAGGAAGTTTTGAGCCTATCAGTCACTGGTCTGTCTGAAGATCAGCAGATGTTCACTGAATTTTTCCCAGCATTCCCCTTCTCCAGGCAGCATTATCCTAGGCCAGGGTAAAGAAGCTAACATTCCCACAAGCCTCAGCAGCAGATATTTGCTATAGTGTTCACAAGAACTGTACAGCTATATCTACATCCCTTTATGAGGAACACTTTTTTCCCTCCGGGAGACTCTTCCCTACCAGGTTCTGCCTAGGACAGGATGGAACCAAAGGAAACAAAGGGAAGCAAAAGTACAGTGTTTATATAAACACAGTAATGTCCATTGAAATTAATAATTTGAATTGCTGTAAAATAAAATGGGTGTAATCAAATGCTGCAAGTGTGTACATACACCCACACACACATATATGAACACATATAAAATCACAGACCCATTGAGGTTGGAAGGGACCTTTGGAACTTGTCTAGTCCAACCCCCCTGCTCACAGCATGATCACCTAGAGCAGGTTGCTCAGGAGATTGTCCATCCAGGTTTTGAATATCTCTAAGGATGGAGAATCTGCCACCTCTCTGGGTAACCTGTTCATGTGTTCAACTACCATCACAAGAAAAAAATTAAGTTTAAATGTAAATTCTTGTGCCCATTGCCCCTTGACCTGTCACTAGGCACCACTGAGAAATCCGGCTCCGTCTTCTTTACTGCCTTCCATCAGATATTTATGCATATTGATAAGATCCCGCTGAGCTTTTTCTTCTCTAGGCTGTACAGTCCCAGCTCTCTCTGACTACACACACCAATCACTTACTAATTTTTGTGGTGCTTCACTGAACTTGCTCCAGTATGTCGATGTCTCTCTTGTACTGGGGAGCCCAGCACTGAACTGAGCACTCCAGATGTGCTTCACCAGAGTTGAGTAGAGAGGAAGGATCACCTTCCTTGACTTGGTGGCAATGCTTTTCCTGGTGCAGTCCAACCATCTGGTCTGTCAACCAGTCCTCCCAGTATTTTGTCACCTGCAAATTTGCTGAGGTTGTGTTCTGTCTCATTGTACAGGTCATTAATGAGGATGTTAAACAATGTTGGCCCCAGTATCGACCCCTTGGGTACACAGCTAGTTCCTGGCCTCCAGCTGGACTTCATGCTGCTGATTGCAACTCTGAGCCCAGCAGTTTAGCCAGTTTTCAGTGCCCTTCACTGTTCATTTATCTAGCCCACGCTTCATCAGTTTGTCAATGAGGATGTTATGGGAGAGAGTGTCAAAAGTCTTGCTAAAATAAAAATAAACAATATCCACTGCTCTCTCCTCATCCACTGAGCAAGCCATGTCCCTGTAGAAGGCTATCAGGCCAGTCAAGCCTGATTTCCCCTTTGTAAACCCATGCTGACTGCCCCCAAACACCTTCTTGTCCTTGATATACATATATATATATACACACACACATATATGTACACACACACATATACATATACACACACATATATATTAACTATAGCAATTCAGATTATTCTACACATATACATGATCCAAATAATCCAAAAGTGCCTAGGCCTTAGGCATCACTGAAGAAAATTCTTTAAGAAAATCTACTTAGTCTAAAATGTAAGTTAAAAAAACCAATGAAACAAACCAGCCAACAAGGTGTTAGCATGAGGAAAAATATTGGTGAAGCTGACGAATCTAGATAAATATAAAGTATGCCAGCATCCAGAATAGCATATTCTAGCTGTCCCATCTAAAGAAGACACCACATGTGAACCATGGGCTGGACTCAAAGGCTAGCACCAGTAGAAGGACCCAAACACAAGAGATGCTAGCTCTCCAGGACAGGTCTTACTCTGACATCACTGACAACAGATTTGTACAAGCAGCATCCTGGATCAAACAGGCTTCTAGTCTGTGCTGTTATTTGCAATGTTATTGGTCTTTTCTTGGAGTGGATTAGCCTCAGTTTCAAGATAATGGTTTCTCTAGATGATACCTGCAGATGATGCCAGCCTGCCTTTGCTCTGGTACAAATGTGTGCACTGATTAATATTTGTGCATCTCTCTGAAAATTGGAAGCAGTATACAACTGCAAAATAGACCCAGATTTTAATGCCCTGACGTTCAGTCAGAAGATACTGCAATTTTTATTGTTGCAGTTCCCCAAATGCTTGAAATGTTCCTTTGCTCTTTAGATTTCACAGGCTTATTGGTTTCTCCAGGATTTTCCCTTGGCATCAACCCCAGATGAACTCTGGGATCTAAGCACAGATGAGAGCACCTGAGCCGGTGACTCCGCTCAGCTGCACATCTGCTGCTCTGGCACCCAGTCTGATTCTCTTGCTGAAACCCCACTGTTTCCTCACTTCCAAACTGCACGCAAAATGTCGTCCATTTTAGTTATACTTATGGCTTTCTTTACAGAACATACAAGGATATATAGGCTCAAAAGTTTCGTGCCTGTCATTTGTCATTATCGGTATCCAAGCAGGCACTGTAATGTAGGATTGTCCTGCTCACTGTTCCAGTTTGACCCTAAACCAAAAAACTAAGTCAGGTCGCCAGTCTGTGGTGATGAAGGAGGTCCAAGATCAAGCTGGGAAGTCAATCTGCAAGGCACCATCAGGTCCAGGGATGGACAGGCACATCCTTGGGGACAGCAATGGGCTAACGCCAGACCACGACATGGGCATGTGGATGGGCACGTCTCGGTGGAGCCCATGGCCAGGCAGGGCAGGGCTGTGGGAGCTGGAGATCAGCCCTGCTGCAGCATCACTGGGGCAGGGACTGATGGCCCTGGGGAGCTGACATGGGGTCCTGGGCCCTGGGCAGGGTGGGGGGAGCCTTGAGGGGGGAATTAGAGCCACCAAGACCTACTCTGCACCCCAACATACACTCCTCTAGACAATCCTGCTGTACTCTGCTTTTGCTTTCCAAAATACTGTGATAATGATTTTTATGGTAATAATTTTAATAAAGTCAATTAGGCAAAATTAGAGGATACCCTAAATGGCAGGAAAAAAATTATTTACCTTATTCAACTGCCTGAGGACTCCTAAATGCACAAGTAAGTAGATGTGTTTGAAAGCAGCTGACAGTGGTTGCAACAAGTGAAGATATGAAGAATGCTGATGAATGCATAAATCATTTCATTTCCATTCAGTCATTCCAAACGAAAGGAATGCTGCAAGTGAACAACCTTTATTTTACAAACTTAGACCTTACCCTCACCAAAGGCCAGCAGAGAAATGCTCTGCCTTCACCAGCCACCCAGTCTGCCTGTGAGTTTGCAGGAGTGGAGCAGAGCCCTGCTCAGCGCTGGCACTATGGGGCTCTAGAAACCTGTTTGCACCAGGGAAAAGCGCTCACGAGGCAGGTTTTGCATCAAGGCAGTTAGCCTGGTTGATTTGCTTGGTTTTGCTCTGAGCTGAAGCTGTGTCAAGGTGAAGTTTTTTCAGTAATAAATTAACTGCCTATGTCCTTTGGAAAGCTTTCTTAAAGGCAAAAATGTGGAAATGGGAACTAGTACTCCCATCTGGTTTCAGGGAACACAGCATGAAAAAGGTACATTGCCAAACTATCCCCTGTCTTGAAATATTACAAAAGCCAAAACTGTTCTTTATGTCAGTAAACATTTTAGGGCTGGACCCAGGATGTCTGAAACACTGTAATTAAGAAATTTGGAAAGAATTCAAGTGGTCAACAGGTAAAGGTGCTTTCTGTTTCCATCCTATCAACCTGTACGTGAATTATCAGGGATGGTGATGGATCCTCCTTTCTGGGGCATCATTTGGCAGGACTGCATTTCAAATGGAAGGAGTGAGGGGTTCCTTCCTCTCCTTTTCCCACCTACATCTACATCTCGCCTGTTAAATTGTCAGTGGGAAATACTTGGAAAGTTCTGTTTCCTCCAAGTGGAAGCAGGTCATTCTGGTTTGAAAGGAGTATCACTTTCAGAGCACAGAGACAACTGACAGTGGAACGAGGAGGAAAAATGTGTCTATAAACATAAAAATAGAGACATTTGTGTGCCATCTAATGTTATCAAAGCAAGTAAATAAAATTTGTTATTACAGTATATAAAAAGTGAAGGTTTGAATCACTGTTATTAGAGTTGATGCACATTCTTTTAAGTCATTTTTGTTTCAAGAAGATACCAATCATGACTGTGTGCTTTAGTTACTGAATGTAAGACAGCAAAATAGAAAAGTTCCCTGCAATCTGAAACACATAATAACAAATACACAAAAAGTGTATTTAGCTAGGGCAATGCTTCTCAAGATGGGGATGGATGGATCTCATCTGACCTGTAACACAGCATTAAGGATCTGGATATCCCATTCTAGCTTTACAGGACTCATGGAACCCCCAAAAACCTAAGTGACAGTCCAAGCGTTGTTTGGGATGTACATACGGAAGACAAGAGTTGAAGAAACACTGTTTGGAATGGGACACAGGCAGAAGCCATAGCCCACAGCCTCAAAGATCTTTTTATGTGCTGATAGTCTCTTTTGCATATCACCAGAGTTTTCAAAATCACTGCTCCTCTAAACCCATAGGCAACAAAGGTTTGGAGAAGGCTCACGCAGAGAGGCTTGAGCCCTGACAATGCTCCAAAGCTCTCTGTTGTTGGGGGATTTCAAGATCCAACTGGATGAAGCTCTGGGCAGCTTAGTCTGACCACAAGCTGATCCTGCTGGGAGCAAGAGGTAGGACCAGAGACCTCCTGAGCTCCCTTCCCACCTGAATTACTCTGATTCTGTGATTCTATGATGACTGTGGCTACATGGGGTATGGGAGGACTGAGCATCTAACTGGGTGTCTGACTATACTGCAGCATGTTCAGTAGTACAGACTAAATACCACAGTCTCTCCTTGGAGTGCATACACCCTAGGTCCTTTACTATCTTGGTAGCCCCTTTATGGACCCTCTTAAATTTCTGCCCAACCATCTTGAAGTGGGGTGCCTGGAACTGGACATAGATGTAGCCTCACCAGTGCTAAATAAATAGAAAGGAATGATAAACTGCCACAGTCTCCTGACCATGATCCTCTTAGTGTAACTTAGTTTCCCTGATTAACACTGTTGGCTCATACTCAATTTGGCACCCACCATAACCCCCATCCCATTTTAGTAGGAGAGCAACTCAACCAGTGCTTAGCCTGTACTGATACATGGGGTTATTTTGCCCACCAGCAGAACTTTGCACTTCTGCTGAATTTTGTAGTTTTTCTTGGCTTAATCACCAAGGCTTTTCTGGATTGAACCTCTGCCATTGAGCACATCAACCACATACCTAATTTAGTACCATCTGCAAATTTGCTATGGGTGCACTTTTTTCATCGTCCAGCTTATACTTACATTATTAGATGATATTATGTTATCATCCAGATCTCTGATGAAGTTATTGATCAGTATGGGCTCTGGTAATAGTCCCCAGCTACTCCACTTGTTACTGGCTTCCAAAAGGACACTGACCAACTACTTACTACCCTTTTCACAGAAGTCTGACCAAGGTTACACTTTGTGCTGTGACATGCTCATACCAAATGTGAGAGCTGGAATGGAGGGACAGAGAACCTACCCTTCACAGTGGACCTCAGCAATGTATCAGGTTAAAGCAACCACCTTTCTGTGTCTAGGAAGGTGCTTACAAGCTCCAGCCTGGATTGCTCAAGTTTGGATTGCTCAAGTCTGGACACTGAGGAGGAGGTTTCTCTTTGTCACAGTAAGCGAAAACAAACAAAAAGGCCAAAACAAAATGCAACGGTAAACTGTAAGGGATCCAGCCCAGGTGCCCGGAGTGCGCCAACAACAGTGGGTGTTCTGTTTAGTTTAATTTAACATCTTTGACTACCTGGCAGTGTAGGTATGAAATACCTTAATCACATATGTAAAGGAGTCTGAACTGGGACGTTATACAGCCATAATCATAAATATATGAGCAATGTAATAAGTATTCTAGCAGGATTTCAGGAGGTTAGGAATAGAAATAGGAATTAACGTGAGATTTAGTCTGAAAAAATACAAGCTAAACACAGCAAACCTGAGCTAAAGAAAAGCATAGCAGTTACTGGGGGCTCAGTACCTAATAAAAGATAACAGATGGCCTAAGAGTATTTGAGTGACCTCAGGGTGGTTGAATGGATTAACTGACCATCTAAAGTCTTTCCTACCTGTATATTGCTGTGATCCTTTTTTCTCCTCACTTTATCTCTTCTTCCTGCCTCCTTCTCTCTCTGGCTGCTTTCTGTTGAAAAAAAAAAACAAGGAAGAATTATGCCTTAGCCAGCTAACATTGCACCTTTTGCAAAACTGTTGTGAGACTTGGACCAGAGAGGAAGCTAAAAGCAGTGGCTAAACAGTTCAGCACTTGACATTAGCATGAGGTACAAGTAAAACAAGGTGCAGAACCTGTGTTTCTCCAACAGCAAAATTATAAAGAAACAGCATGAGAGAAGAAAGCTGCCTTATGTCATGACTATCTCCTTCTCTGCCCTTTTGAGTATGTTTGCCTCCTTTTGTCTTGAAGGAAGCAGGATATTACACCAAATCAGCTTATTTCAGTTAGCCTTTTCTCCAAAAAGTCTAGTAATTCCTAGCCTCAGTGCTGTCAAAAAGACTGTCAAATATATACATATTTTTCTTAGAAAAACTTGCTTGAGCTGAAGGTAAAAAAGGAATACTGTTTGAATAAAAAAAATACATAAAACATTGATGGAATTAATCTCTTTTTATTCTTTTCTGTATCTGTAATAAAAGATTTACAGTGCTTCAGTGATGTTCGAGGACTGAGCTTCCTGTACTCAAACCCCAAGCCTTGTTTCACTGTTTAACGCAGTATAACAACAGGGCTGTGTTTGTACCTTTGCCTCTTTATTCCGTTAAATACACAGCTAACCTGATCCCTGCAGGTAGCTTCTCATACATTCAAAAACATCTGATACCAGGCCAGGGGGACAAAGAAAGGGGAGAAGGAATTTTCAACCTTTTGATAAAGGTAAAGAAGCATCCAGGAAGTTTAAGTGAGAGACACTGAGCCATGAAAGAAGAGCCAGTTTCAAGGCTGAGAGGTGAAATTGTGAAGGGAAGGTGCTATGAAATGGCAGGCAGTTGCCGATGCTGTCAGGCCTGAAACAAGCACCAACACAGAGATACCAGGAAGCTCAGTCTGTCCGTCCGCATCTGTCTCCCTCCAATTGTGTCTATCTGTGTCTGTCCCCTCAGCAGTCAGGGAAAGCACTCACCTCCTCCCACCTCAGCTGCAGCCAGACCCTCACACCCCCCAGACATCATCCATCATGGGATTTGCACATCTTGTCATCCCTTTCATAGAATCATTTGGGTTGGAAGGGACCTTTAAAGGTCATCTAGTCCAAGCCCCCCTGCAATGAGCAGGGACATCTTCAACCTGATCAGGTTGTTCAGAGCCCTGTCCAACCTGACCCTTCCTGGTTCTTGGCCTTCCTTTTGCTGCTTGTACCTCCCTTCCCAGACCCCAGCCTCCCCCCAGTTAGACAACCTGCTCCTGAAGCCCTTTTCCCCCTTTGGTACCAGTTCTGCCACATCCATACCCAAACTTGGTATTTTTGACTCATTTACCTGGGTAATCTGGGCCTTGCATGGCACTGCTGATATGGTCACCCCTCTTGGCACTGCTGTTGGTCTCACCCAGATCTACCCGCCAAAGGCCCCCAATACCCCTCCAATGATCTGCAGAGTTTGGGTGTTTCTCACTCACCCACTCTTTGCCACCTGTGTGGCCTGGACAACCCTCTTAGCACTGTCACTGCTATCACCTTCTCGCTCTGATTTTGGCTGAGTCTAGCAGTTTGTCCTCTCATGTCCAGGAGCTGCAATTTATCCCTAAGCATGACTTCTGTATGCCACTGTTTGTGCTTAATGCATTCTCTTTCCCTGCGTGAATGTCAGGGGCTAGTGACTGGAAAATAAATCTCCTGGAATATTGTGCTTAAGGAGCAACCATGGAAGTCTGGACAGAGAAAATGAAGGGACTAGGGACAACTTTAGAGAAGAAAAGGGTTAAATGCAAGGACTTGTCTCTGAAAGCATAGTGAATGAAAGGCTTTCCCCTGGGTACATACTGCCTGAAAAGGCTGAGTATTTTTAACCTGACCTTCACAAATAGGCAAATAGGCACATGGGGGTTCAGTGAAAAATTCTTTTGCTTTATTTTCACACACTATAAGGCTTGGATTAAATATCTTGCAGATTTTTAGGCATCAAAACCAATAATTCTTCGCAGCACTAAGAGGATAACTTATGCCTAAAGATTTTAGGAGGTTTTAGCAATATTAATAAATTGAAACTTTCGAAAATGGCTTTATATCCAGAACTTACGAGATTTATGAAGTTAAATATGGTTGCGTCTGCACTTTACATTGGAAAGAACCCAAGTAGAGAGGCTGCAAGTGGTGTATCAGAGATCTCTGAAAAGCATGGTGTTCCTGCAGGGAGGGACAGCACCTGGGCCCTGGCTCCAGTCCCCATCCTCTCTTGTAGGACCAATCTTTCTCCCCAGTTATGCAATACCTATAGTTTCTCCCTACTGATCGGAAGCAGCACTTTTGGTCAGTCACCTAGACACGGGCTTGGGATCCTCAGCCACAGTCCCCCTCTTCCTCCCGTAGACCATCTGTAGTCTGGCACTTGCAGATCTGGACAAAGAGCTGGCAGACAATTCCCTTGGCTCAGAGAACACGCGTGCACGTGATGAGAAAAAGGACAGAGAAGCTGTTGGGAAAAATCAGTTGGGAGCAGGTATGTGGCAACCCAGAACATTTCATTATTTGATACAGAGCCATTTCCCTGACAGGCACTATGTTGTCCTTTGGAAAAGAAACCACTAAGAGCAGGCTTTATTAAACGGTGACCAGGACCCCCTCCCCCTTTATCAGGAGTTCACAAGGTGTATCCTCATCCAGGGCCTACACATGGGACTATGCATCGGCAGCACAAGTCTCTCCCAGGAATGGGAGGTCCAACGGTGTCTGTGCACACCCTGTGTCTGGTACATATAGATCCAGCCATGTGACTGCCAGAAGATCATGGTGTGCAGCTATTGAAAAACTTTGTGTGGACCACCAACTTGGACAACCTGGATGTCACTGAAATTGGCAAGGCTCAGCTAGAGGGTTCCTCTTCAGCTCATTTCTGCAACTACTCTCATTTTATGTGCCTTTGTTTTCTGATATGATAGATACTAACAGCCCCACTGGAAATCCTGACTCTTGAGTCATTAAAAGCTACAGTAGACAATGCACCTGGGACTAGGTCTGGACAAATGCAATCTAAGCTCAACTAAATCTATTAGTGAATGGCTGTGACTAAAAAAATCAAAACAAATGAATTTGCAAAATGCTTTTTCCTCAGGTATTCCAGATGTAATAGTCTCATGATTAAGTCTGAAAGCTCCTCAGGCAGAATAGTAAAAAAAAAAAGGAACAGAGGAAATCTAAAACAAAATGAAACATTTCACTGAGGGGAAGACAAGTAATTTGGTTAAACTGAGGTTATTATTTGTCTGCTTTAGTTTTTAATTTCAGCAGGGAAAGAAAGGAAGAAAATAAAATCATTTGGATTTGACCCAAAACACTGCCAAATAGATATGTTTGAATAACACATTACATTAGGTAGGACCAACTCTGCAGTATCAGTCTGGCCAGAAAGTGGTGCTCAGACCATGATCTGGGCCTTGACTAGAGACCAGATATGCACCCTACTTTCACAGGTCAATCAACCTTTTAACCCAATTATAGCCAGGAGTACCAAATCGGACCATCGGAAGACCTAATTTTAATGATTAAATTACTGCCGCGTAGTAGGCACCCATAATATATCCCTCAGTGTCCCACAAGACTATTGTCTGCATTTGATTTCAGAAACTCTATTAGTGGGATTTTTCCATTTCTAAAAAAGTATTGCAAAAAATTGAGAATAAAAAGGGGGAATAACACAGCACTTTGCAATGTATCAGAAAGAGTTTTTTATTAAGCTGAAAGTATATTCATTCCCTTAAATATTTTTGCAATTATCAGATTGCTATAATACATAATAGTCAGCTGAAATCCCAGTTTAATTACTACTTTTATGTTTAAATTTAATTCTGTACCCATAAAATATTGTGAGGTCTCCTGATTGTATTTAATATCCTCACATCGATGCTTTGCATGTACACTGAGCAATGCTCACATGAAGCAATGCTGGGTTACACATTCCAACTGCCACCACATTTCATGCAAGGGAAATGAGATTCCTTTTTTAATTTAATCTTAGTTCTATTTAATTAAAGTCTTAAGAATTGTTTTGTTTTTGATAAATTTGTTAAATAGAGGTTTTCAGGTAAATCATTCCCTATGAGTTTGAATTCTGGACAAGATATTCTAGGCTATGAATAAATTTGTAAGTGCTGGTAGGACCAGAATGTTAAAGAGCTGGGTGACAGGGATGACAAAGAGCTTCCTTATTTCTCTCATGGAAGAGCTGTAAAAGGAAGCAGTTTATGGTTCTTCTCTGGGTATCTTTGCTATTCATCTTATGTGCATGCATTTTGGGAGGAAGACGAATGGGACAACTGTTTATGCTTGTTATTCCTCTTTCTTACTTTTTCATTTGCATTATTCCTGACTAATTTTCCTTCCTTCTGACTAGTTAAATAAGTGTATTTAATCTAGGAACCCAGTGGAGGACACTGTGATGTTGAGAAACTTTACAGAAATGACTCCTGACTGCAGATATCTCTGAATTTGGAGCATTCAACTTGAGTTGCTCTCTGCAAGATTTGCAGAGAGCTCCAGCTCTGAGAATCTGATTCAGTATTGCACATTTTAAAAGCACCCCGATGGACTGGCTGCCCACTCTGGAGATGGCATCTGGCTGTCAAGTACCTCAGCAGACATTTTCACACTGCGACCACTGATCACTCAAGAAGCCTGCTTTCAAGAACTCCTGATCTGCAGGTTAAAACATCTGGAGAAACAAATACAGAGGATCAGTGGGTAAACTCACAGGGAAGGAGGGAGTGGAGAAGAGGGACAAGATATTTCTCATCAAAAACATTTCACAAAATGAAAATCAAAGGCATTATGTGTTTCTCCTTAAAAAGAAGCGCAGTGACACACAGGAGGAAAGTGCAAAGTGGATTATAAAACTGGACTCAAGAGGCTAAAAAAGAGATGCAACCTTTAAAGTCACTGACAAGAACAGTTAGACCTGAAAGAACTAAATACAGATAGTTCCCTTCTTTGGAGACAGAATTTGGCTTCCAGAGCAATGCTTACATCCATCTTGAATGGAAAAAGCAGCCTAATCGTCATGTATCTGAGGAGGTGGAAGGAATTTCAAATCAGGACTTGAACTCCAGGACACACTCTGCATACCAGATCTGCGGCTCATGCATATTCCAATCCGTCTCTCGTGCTTCCAGCAAAGGTTTTGTTGCTAACAACCCTTCTCAAACTCTTCTCTGTGTTTTTGCGGTCTTTATCTTCATTCTTATTTGCTTTTCATCTCACTACCTTACTTCACAATGCATTAATGCTCTTTAAGTCCGTTCATGAGTCTTTTATACTCAGACTCCTGGCACATCAACCCATTTTCTGAATGCCTCCTCTAGCTCCTGCTTACTTCGAGGGGCAGCCCATGTTCATGGATGTTAGGCATGGGCAAAACATGCTGTTTTGGCTGCAGTTATCTGGAAAGAGTACTGCTCTCAGCCAATCTCAAACCGCTCATCAGCTCTGTCCATGGAGGTTACAATTACCTTACAGCAGCATAACTGCATGCACAATTACTTCTTCTGCTTGTCCTCTCAGAAGGACGTGTTCTATAACCTGCTCAGCAGTGTTTAAGGTAAACCAGGTTCTTTTGACAGAAACCACTTCAGGAGCAGTGAAACAAGAAGATGCCACCAGATCTGAAGAGACAGCAACCCTCTGTGAGGCTGGGGAAGGCAACCAGGAGAAGCAGAGGGTAGGCTAAAAAAGGTCATGTCTTCCACCCTATTTAACTTGCAACTGTTCCTTGTATTTGACCTTAAACACATGAAATAAATACTACACAGATCACTGCATGTCCAGTATTTAAAAATATATTTATCTTGTTTCTTTGCTTGCCTCAGATTCCCTTAAATAAAAAAGAGAAAGTATTTATTTTATCTCATTTTTTGTCCATGTTTTAGACCATAAGATTTCTGAGAGAACAAACTTTTTAGTTTGGTCTTGAAGAAGTCTTCATGCAGTGCCCCTCCAAACTCTACCAGGACCTGTGGTCAATGCTGTAGTACAAATAATAAACACTATTACCATCTTGAAAATTTGTTAGTTGCACTGAAGCATTCTTCAACACTTCAATTTCAAGAGATTTTCTATATAGCATGTTCCAACTAGCAGAATTAGAAATGGAAATTTCTGTAGAAAGGACCTGCTGAGCCCCAACTCTGTTTAAAATAGAACAATCACATATGTGAGATTCACATTACAGTGCTCTTTAACTTTGACAAATTGTCTGTTGCCTGAAGAGCTTCCACAGCATGAAAAACTTGCATTACAGCTTAGCAGTTAGGTTTACCCCCACGTGCAAACCATCAAAGTCTTGTTATGTTGGGTAGCAAGGGTCAGAATTGGAAAACAAACAGAATAAAAGAGGTTTATTAAATAATGAACCTTTTTGGAGGGAAAAATAGAAAGCTCATTCTAAACTTAATATCATCCAGTTAGAAAACACTATGAATAAATAATGTGCCAGTATTACCTTCCTAGGAAGTTCACTCACTTACAAACATAATCCCTTCAAATTTCCATTTTGTTTTGTTTGGGTTTTTTTAAATGTTATCATTATTTAAGCTTGGAAATGTTACATTTTGTATTCTTCTGACATCATGTTTAGAGCTAATTCTTTGAGAATCTTCTAAAGTTGTAGGAGCACACTCTGAAAAAACATTGCCAGCCACAACAATGATAAATATAAAATCCCTTCACTTCTAGGATGCATTCTATTTTTCTTAAAACTAATTTTTATTTCAAACTATGTTCATGCAGCTGTTTTCTTTTAGTGCCATTCTTGCCATCATTTGCTTGTTTATGATACTGTGTTTCACCACCTTGCTGTATATCTTAGCTCTAGTTTTGTGCTAGGCCTATGACTTTATTGGGCTAATGGTTTGTGGAGCACCATGCTCCAATGAAAACATTAAAATATTTGCAAACACTGACATAAAAACTTGTAAAAACATACTTAATGGCTATCCATGACCTTAAAAATATGTTTTGTACTAATTCACCAATGCTGAAAACCTTTGAGACTTCTAACCGTTTCTCAGTGTAATTGAATTTGGCCAACACACTCAAAATTCTTAGAAAGGAACTTTCCACACACACCCTCAATGCACACATGATCCACAGTGTGGCCAAACAAATGCTTTTTCTTTAGGAAACCGAGCCAAAAAGCAGTATTTTTATCAACATTCAAGCATTTGGAAAATGAGTTTGGATTTTTTTCCATTTAAAACATTCATTGTTTTTCTCATTTTTTAATTCCAAATTTTTGCAGAAAACAAAAACATAAGCTCCCAATAGTTGTTATGTGCTGTGGCAGGCTTGGTGCCTGAAAAGGTTTTCAATTTAGAGGGTTTATATGTGTTTAATAATCACAGTCAGAATTGATTCCCTTCAGTTACAATAAATTATATGCACGACAAATTAAACACTCCTGTATTACGTCAATAGGAATGGTTTCTACTCTCTCAACATGCAAGCCCTAGTAACCACAGTGGGGATTACACAGTCATCATGACTGGGTACATTGTATTTCCCACAGCTTGAGGGTCTACTGACAGGAGATGGCTCGCACCCTTCTCTCCGCAATAAGGACACAACATCCAAGCAGTCAGAGTGGTCTTAACTGCCTTCACACCACTACCTTGGGCCATGAAACCCTCCTGGATCAGCAAGGGGCATATGCAAACTTACCTAGCAGTGATCTCCTGCTGGACTGACATGGAAAGTGCTTTGATTTGCCTGCCCACCCTTTGGTGAAGTTTGTAGGACAAACTGGATACCAATATATTGCCAGTACAGGGAAGAAAAATTATGACATGTTATGCCTTGCAGAGCCTCTGCACAGCAACTGGAGACCTCTTACTTGCATTGGTAGTTGCAGGACCTTGTTCTCCAGCATACATTATCTGAGCTTAGCACTGCACCCATTAGTAGCTCTGGCTTCTGAGTTTACACACAAAATCAGGACCTCTGTGCACACACAGTTCAAGGCGAGTCAAAACACAGATGCAGAGACACCATGGGCCAGAAATTAGCAAGAACATATCAGCTTCACAACTCTTGCTAGAAAAAGAGGCCTGCATTCCTTAAAATATTCTGCTTCTCCCTGAGCAGAGCAGGTCTGCTCTCCTTTCTTCTCCCTTCTTGGCTTGTCTTCCATCCCTCAGCAAATGGATACCCTGTAATTCTGTCCTTCCTACTTATAAGTTAGATAACAAACCAAAGACTTGGCCTTCCTGCCAGGAACAAACCTCTGTATCATGAGCAAAAGTGACTCTATGCTAGACCTGGATTTTGACTCCATGTATGATCTAGTAGGTAATAAAGGCTCATGTGTATTGGATGGACCTTGTTGAAACTAACTTTGAATGAGGAGGTGATACAGGATCTTGTTTATTCCGAGTACGTCATTTTTCTGCACAAGTATGATTGTGACTGAGGCTTGTGCCTGTGCTTGAGCCCACATTGGCCCTGCCACTCAAAGAAAGGCCTGAAGAGCCTTGTTCACATTCCTGTACACCTGAAATTCCAACACACTGCTGTGCAGAGCTTTTTCCTGTAAACTGCAAGCCTTCAACAGATTGGAGTCTTCTTCCACAAATGGAGCTATCTAAAATCACAAGCTGGAAGGTAAAATGTGCTAAAATGACATTTTCTTGCCTTGATGTGGTCTTGCTAATCTAGAAAAGTCCTCTACAACCTGGGAATGACAACCAGGAAGGTATACAAGTGGTACATAACATGAAAAGAAAGCTGAAGGTCAAGTTTGGTAATGAGGTATGATGAATGTGCAAGAAATCATGTGATCTAGGAAGAAAAGTCATCCCTTCCCACTTAAATCTTGTTGAAGGATGCAAGTAACAAATCTGGATCATCAGCAAATGGTGCGTTTTTTCTGTCAAGGAGGCTCTCATCAGGAACTTGATGAATCCTATAGTCTGGTATGGATGTTTAGAGACCAGATGTTTACTAGACGTAGATTTCTGTAGAACAGTGTACTTTGCAGACTCTGTTTTCAACCAAGAGTCAAGATAAGGGAAGAGAGATATCTTTAGATGTTGTGTGTGAGCTATCTCCATTGCCAAAACTTGTAGCCACAAACAGACCAGGAGAGAAGATTTAAACTTATAGTAGCTGTATCCAGCAACATCCATGAGTTCATGGCTTGGTTGTATCTTCATATTAAAATACTTTTCCTGCTACCTGGAAGGATATTTGCCAAGAACATATGAAAAAAGGTTTTACTGACCATATCCAGGATAGCTCCCAGAGATGTACAGATCAGTCTCTGAGTTTCAGAAAGAGTAAATGGTTTAATCCCGCTGATGGTCATCTTCCTCTTTTACATGACTGGTTTGGGGTGAACACCTTCTCAGACAGTTTAGTGTATATGGTCCACGCTCACACTGTTTGCACCCACACTCTCTTAGAAGCTGTTGTGGTCCAGGCCACTTGCCAAGGCTGGGCCACAGGAGCACACCCACACTGCAGGCCCAGGCTCCTGGTCAATCCTTCCAGGCACAAGCTGACTAGAAACTGGAGTCCACCAAGTGACATGAGTGGACCCAGTATTAGTGTCACTGGTCATTAATGACAGTCAAAGTAATAAATGAAACTGCTTCTTTTCCCAAACCATAATCTTAAACCCAACACTAACCAAAGCCATGGACCAGACAAGTAGGTGAAAAGTGCATGGAGTATAGATATACATACAGACTAGAAATCCACAGCAATATGTTTCACTCTGAATTTTTTAATGTGTTTACATTGTTATTAGGCCTATTTCAGGTCTTTGCTCATATTCTGGCCAGCCCAATTTGTTTCTATTTCAGCTCATAAAGAGGGTCTTCAGCCCTGAGACAAATTTCATTGCTAAAATGTGGTGAAATATATTGCAGAAAGAATCAGTCTCTTACAAACGAATTCCTTCCCAACAATCTGGCACATACTGATTCAAAATCTACCCACCTCCTTGAAAGCCAGTCTGGTTAGTGGAGGGCACCAGGATATGTTTTGAGAGTGTCAGGTGACTTTCACATTTCTAGCCATATGTTATCACTCCTTATCAATATGCAAACCTTATCAATATGCAAACCTGAGGAAAGGATTAAGGCTTTTGCTGAACTCAGTTATGCAGTTGCAGAGTAGAAAGGAAGGTCAAGGGTCTTTGAATGATGATTTGTTGTCACAGTTTAACGTAGCTTCATTTCTAGATGCCCAGGGGCTAAGAATATGCCAGATGGATGCTAAATTCTGATACACATGATGTGAGACTCAGCACCACAAAATAATTTGTTGAAGAGCTTTGCATCATTTTCTGAGGCTCCCAGAGAAGTGGCTGGAAACATATTCTGTAGTGCTCTAAGCCATACTGGATATCCTGTTTGGTCTTCCCATATAACCATCTCAAACCCTATTGTTCTAATCTTTTAGTGGAACAGTAGGGACTGCTGTCAAATATTCCCATTTTAAATGGAAGATTTTGATTATTTAATGTGCATTTCTAAAAGATTGTTGTCCTTCCAGGTTGCAGAATAGAACCATGGGTTTAGTGATCATTTCCCTGCTATCCTAGCTGCTCTGACATGTCCCTTGTGGCACCTCTGACATTTTGAGTCTTCAGAGGGACTTTATGGCCTGTGTGGCGTGGTTCTTTGCCATGTCTCCCGCAAGTTTTCCATCTTCCCTCCTGTTGAAGTTTCTTGGATTTTACTTGCTCACTGGGCACTACTTCTGCTATTAAAAGTGCTTGCAGCTGTTCTTTTCATGTTTGTGTTCCTGTTCTTCACTGGTCTGCTGCAATCTCTTCTGTGCTGCCAGTATGTAGGTCAGCATCACTTTTGCTCAAGCCGTTGTTAGCGCGCGATCTGGGCCTAAGTGTAAGTTGTGCTGATGAACTGGTTGTCTCTTTTGCCAAAAATTATTCTGCCTCTTATTAATTCTTCTTTTAACATTCTGTAAATGCAATGTTCAGCAAAACTCTGATCTGAAGTAATAAAAGCTTCAGCTGTTTGCCCTTGTTTTTGGCACCTCCTAGCAAATTTGGCCTTTTCATGTATTATATTTTGCTTGTCTGTGACATCGACTTCAAAAATATCTTTTTGCTTTTTTTTCATCTTTTTTCTTTCTCCAGTGTGAGACACAGGCAAGCAACAGCAGCAGGAATAGCCAGGGCAAACACCAAGGCATCTATGTGATATTCTTATACCTTTCCAAATGACATCCTGAAATTTTCAGCTTCAGCGGTATCTAAGTTGCCAAAATCAATATTTTTTAACAGGGCCATTTGCTGTTCAAGTTTCACTGCATATATTTACCCTGGTTTGTGATCCACATCACAAGGAGAGTCTTTGTGCCCAAACCAGTCAAATCTAGGAGTTTCTGGAGCAGACTGGTCATCTCTATCCTGTGTATTACCCAGATTAATAACCATGCCACAAACCTTTGTGCACATACAACATAGGATGCTCTACAATCAGTCTTTATCTACATCACACAGATCAAATAATGTTTCACTATGATCTATAAAAAACAACCGTATCAAAACCACACCTTCAGACACTGCTTACTGCAGATTCTGAGGCCTTCTTTTGCTGTTTATCCTCCCAAGATGCCCTGACCATGATGCTTTACAAGCAAGGCCCTTCTTGCAAAAAGGGGTCAGGGAACCCACCAGCACAGAGACAAATGTACACATCATGGAGGTAATACTGCTACAAAAATTGAAGAATACAGAAGAAATGCTTTCTTGGGATATTTTGCTGAAACTCAAGTCTGACCACAGCCATGGCCATTCACTCATAACGCAGGCCAGCATGGGGGACACTTGGATGGCTTGACTAGCTATATTGGCACAATTCAAAAAGCCAGTGTCTTCTGCACCTTGGGAGTTTTCTGACATGGAGATGCCAGCAGAAGTGCAAATGTCAACCTGTGGCAGACTCCTGTGACACTATGTGCCTCCAGATAGTTGTCAAATCTCTAATAGCCAACAACAGGGTGCCACTGGGGTGTCCCTCCCTGCAACAAAGGATCCCATATCTGTCCTGGCAGCTATAGAGGGCTTGGGTCTCTGAACACCCTCCACACCCTCCACTTCTCCTGCACAGTGTGTAGGAGAAAGGGGGAAGGAGGATTTAGCAACCCCTAAGTTTGTGTCACTGTTTCACCAAGGGACGCAGGGCTTGTGTCCAACACAAGGTCTCGGGGCCTGTGTCCATCACTAGGTCTCTGGAAGTACTGGATCCTAAAGGCATCCATGATCAACCCACATAGGAACAGGATCTGCCTATTTGACACAACTGTAAGAGAAAATGTTTGTTTTTCCTCCTCATACTGTTCTAGATCATCAGAAAAACAATTTTGTCTCTGTTTAAAAAGACATTTGTCATTAAATCTGAAGTAGGGTCTCAGTCACATCTGCCTTGCCTCAGCAAACTGCTGCAAACGGAGCCTGAGAAGTGTCTGTGATTTGATATTGCCAGTTTAGTTCCTGTGCAAAAGCAGAAATGCAAGTGTGTTTGCCAGGGACATTAACAAACCTCTCCAGGCTGGGCAGCAGGACAGTGCTGTGGCAGAGGGCATCTGCATCATCTCTGAAACAAACCTCAATAAACCCACGTATGGTGACACTCCCTGAATCTCAGGGGACAAAGCTATTCTTAGCTCCTGCCACCAGCTGCAACACAATGTTCCCCTTCTCCATCATCCTGGTAGCCTCAGTCAGGTGTAGATGAGTATGTGTATGATCAGCCCTTTGGCCGATTAATTCAGGAATTTGCAAGAGTTCACCTGTCTGACGGCCCTGAATACTAAAGCTTTGGTATTCCCACTTCATATACCTACAGCACGTTCAAAACAGTGACAGATTAGCCATACCAACCCCCTGAATTGAGAACAAAGCAACAAAACCTTTCTAGGTCAGTAGTTTAATATTGGACTGAACTTAGCAGCTCCCTTTCCTAGGAGGAGGGCAAGAAGTGCATGGAGCACTGCAGGGCTTTCAAAAGTGGTGCTCCAGTGTCGAGCAGCCCCTGAGACCCAACTACTGAAACAAAAGCTGTTGGTTCCAGTGCCTGCCCAGGAGCCTGAAGGAAAACCCTCCCAATGAGTGACACTTCGGCTAAAAGATAAAGCAGTAATGAGCTGAGAGATGATGGTATGGTAATAAATGGTTGCTTCTAATGATCTGTGTGGCACGGTTAGCATGCTCACCCACAATACTTGTGGTAGACAGCAAAGAGAGTTTCACAGCTCTCTGAAATTAAGCCCTGCATCTTTCCCTGCTGATACACTCCCCTTTCACCAACACCTTTTGCCTTTTCTCCATCTTCTTCCCTTGCAGGAAAACTGTTGATGGCAGCTGCAAGACAGTCACCTAAATGTGCATTGCAGCATGTAAGTTTCCCTTGGCTTCCCACTACAGCAGTATTTTTTACTACTGTAAGCATTGCTATTTTCAGCTGTATTTTAACTACTAAGAAATGATGAAACTGAAGAAAGCTATTCTATTTTTTTGTAGGAAGAAAATGCAGCCTGTTTCTTTAGACCCACAGGAAAAGTAAGCAGATTGTGACTGTCGTGTGTAAGAACTGCTCGTAATATTCAGCTGTGTGGCATCTTTCAGTTAAGTGTCAGAGGCATTAAGAAATTAAGCCTTACAATGTAGCTACAAGGAAGATTTTTTTAAAGAATGTTTTTATGTGCTGCTTGTACTGCTGGTGTTTTATAAAGGTGGTATCATCATAATTTTTATTATATAATACCAGCAATCATCAATATCAAAAACACAATAAATCAAAACTGACTTATCTGAAAATGAGATTTGCCCACAGGACATGTAATTTCAAGACAACAGCCTTGACTGAAGAGGATTGCCTTGATTTTTCTGCCAAAATCCTCAGCTTTACAGTATTTTTCACAACCTTGTGCTTGATAAGAATATGTATAGCCTTCCATTAGCCATTCTGTCTTCACTTTCTATTCATTTTTCATATTGCCAGTATGAAGCTGGTTGTAACTCCTGCATTCCTTGCAGTGATCAGAAGCAATGATCACTCACAGACAGAGCATCACATTCTGTGTTTCACTGTCAGGAACAAGGGGACAGCCCAAAGAGCATGAACACATAAAAAACCCTAAGTGATGGGTCTGTGGCTGTCCTTCTTCTCTGTCTTTTGTGTACAGTATAGTTCTCGGGGTGATTTGCATGTACATTTAGCATAGACAATAGGGTAGGCTGTTTCTTCTGATATCATGAAATTCAAAAAGATAAGGCTGGAACACTGCACTTGAGTGGCTAACATTAAATAAACATGGCCTCTGGATAAATGGTACTTCAGAAAATGAGGCCACCTACTTAAGCGCTAAGTGTGGATATACATGTCTCTTTCTATAAACAGCCAGGCTTGAACATTTTAACCCCAGTGCAAAAGTCCTCGGAAAATTAAACTGGATGGTGAATCTGTTCTTCACTGTTAAATGAACAAGGGTAAATGAAAACCCTAACAGAGATTTGCCATGGAGCAGATAAGATGTGTCTTCAGATGACCAGTTTGTCTTGGGACTGCCGTGGGGGAAGTAAAAATTTTCCAATATTGCCTAAGCCCATCTTAGGTTTCAATTGGAAGGATGTATAAAGATCTAAAACTTCAAGCTAAATATTTTCTAAAAATGTAGCTTTGGATCAAGCAAAACAATTTATTTTGATCAAATCAAAAATGGATCATTTCAATTTTGACCCTAGTATGTGCATAAAATAGAATACAATAACAATATTTTTAAGCTATTTGGAAATCAGGAAACTTTGTTGAAAACAATCTCTTCCTAAAGAAAATTTTCACTTTATTGAATCAGCAAATTCCAGTGGAAAATATCCATCAAAAAATTGTTTGACCAGAACAACCTGGGATCCAACACCAAGCAGGAAACTGAAGCCCCCACGCCCAAAATCATGTGAAGACTGTTGTCTCCCACTGTGCTACTGAGTGGACACACTCTAAACTATAGTCATGATCCAGCAACACACTAACAAGGACTTTCACCCTGCGGTTGTGGTTGAATGCAATTAGGAGCAGTCCAGATACAGTAAGATGTTCTTACGTCTGCTACTTAAAACCAAGCACAAAGATAACTTTTGGAGTGAAGCTATAAATTGAGTGATAGTAGTTGTACAGGTCTGAAATTAATTATTGCAAAACTTCAGCAAAATACAACCCAAAGTACATTTTAATAGGATTCTAATGTTTTCTTTTTTTAAGGTGCCAGCTGGAGTCCCATCTGGTCTCATTTCTCACAACACAATCCATTTTGTATTATAATATTTCCAATATGGTTATTACTATTGTTGGTTGTAAAAAACAGTAAAGTTTCAGCATGGACAATTTCATCTGGCTTTCAAATAAAGCTGACTCAACTTTCAATATGTTGTTGCTCAACTTATTGAAAATTATGTGGCACTGAAAGGAACAACAAATAGCCAGAGAAAAATATATCATTGCCTGGTATGTGAATATATCCCTTAAAAACAGCTGGTTCAAATGCATAAAGCATTAAAAATAGAAATAAATTGCATTGAAATTCACTATTGATTTTCTTTAAGGTAACAGTTCAGATTCACTGCTTATGACATTATTTTGCACAAGGAACCGCTGTATTCAGATCATTAGAAAGACAAAGTATTGAACACAAAAATATTGAACACATTACCTGTTCTAGCAGTATGCCCCCAGCCCTGCACACTAGCACCAAAAGCAATTCCCCCCACCATAACCAATACTCGGTCCAATCTTGTTCAATATATTCATCAGTGATCTGGATGAGGGGACAGAGTGTATCCTCAGCAAGTTCGCTGATGATCCCAAACTGGGAGGGGTGGCTGACACTCCAGAGGGCCATGCTGCCATCCAGCGTGACCTGGACAGGCTGGAGTGCTGGGCAGAGAAGAACCTAATGAGGTTCAACAAGAGCAAGTGTAGGGTCCTGCACCTGGGGAGGAAGACTGCTAGGCACCAATATAGGCTAGGGGTGGACCTGCTGGAAAGCAGTTCTGAGGAGAAGGATCTGGGGGTCCTGGTAGATAGGAAATTATCCATGAGCCAGCAATGTGCCCTTGTCACCAGGAAGGCCAATGGAATCCTGGGATGCATATGGAAGAGTGTGGCCATTCTCCCCCTCTACTCAGCACTGGTGAAGCCACAGCTGGAATACTGTGTCCAGTTCTGGACAAGCGAGACAGGGAACTACTGGAGAGAGTCCAGCGTAGGGCAACAAAGATGACTGGGGGATTGCAGCACCTCCCTTATGAGGAAAGGCTGAGAGAGCTGGGACTCTTTAGCCTGGAGAAGAGAAGGCTGAGGAGAGACCTTCTTCTTGCTTAGAAGTATCTAAAGGGTGGGTTGAAGGAGGATGGAGGCAGACTCTTTTCAGTGGTTCCCAGTGACAGGACAAGGGGCAATGGGCACAAGTTGGAACATCAGAAGTTCCATTCAAACATAAGGAAAAACTTCTTTATACGGTTAGAGTGACAGAGCACTGGAACAGGCTGCCCAGGGAGGTTGTGGAGTCCCCTTCTCTGGATATTTTCAAGACCCGCCTGGATGCAGTCCTGAGTAATGTGCTCTAGGCATTCCTGTGTCAGCAGGGGAGTTGGACTAGATGATCTCTAGAGGTCCCTTCCAATTCTGAAAATTCCATGATTCTGTGATAGCCAGGGTTGTAAGGTTATTCGCAACCCCTCCTTCTTCTGAGAGTCGTGATTTGCAGCAATTGGCCAGCCTCAGGAAACCATCGGTCTAAAGAACAGAAGGAGGTTGAATGCCCTAGAATTTATTTCCTCTCTGTGTTTAATCTGCAAATACTGCATGGTTGTTTCTATAGCACCCTGAAGTACAGGGACATAAAGCCGCATCCATGAAAACCTAGGCCTAGCTGGACAGACAAATTATATGTAACAGGAGTGCTGTTATTTATTTGAGAGCTCTTGGGCTGGGGTAGATAAAGCTCATGGCAGACTAAAGACACAATGGGCTGAAGTGATCTGGCCCAGCCAGGACATGCAGGTAATGATATATGTAAAACCTATTCCAAGCATCACTTGCAAGCTGGAGTAGTTCCCAGTATGAAACATGTATGAAACGTATATATATCAAGTCTCCCCATTTTGACCACAATGAAACTCTGTTAAGCCCATGACACAGGGTCTTTTTGCTGTTTTCAGTCTCAAACACAGAAAATAATTTTGCAAAGTGCAGCTGAGCCATGTATTCATGTTCTGTATCTAGAGGATGAAGGCTACAGAAAATAAAAAAGAACGTTTGGCTTTTTTCTCCATGCACCTCTGAAACCACCTCCAACACTAGGCAGATGGGGCAAATCAGAAAGTAAAGCTACCGGTAGCAGAACTCCCACTAAGGGACTTCCACTTGTGCTTCACTGGGGCTGCATCTTCCCAGTGACACTGCAGTTGGTGCTTAGGGAAAGGGGGACAGTGTCAGCCCCTCTGGGGTGTAACTGGAGGTCAGGATCGATCCAGCTCCCTGTGATCCAACTTGGCCACTTATTTATTGCCCACTTCAGTAGCAGATGGGTCCATGGATAAATGTTGTTCACATAACCTTTGTTTCACGTAATATTTGCAAGGGACTCGCTGCAGAGTTGAGCACTGAAGCTTAACCTGTGGACTGTGCTTTAACAGGCCTGCAGATGGGTGAGAACTGAAGTGGGTTGTCTGCTTCATCCCTTTGATGGCTTCATTTGATAGAATAGAAATGGGACTGTCCATACCAAATTGATGTCCACATAATTACATACACAGATATTATTGTCTCTGCACCACTTACCAGCAACCATGATGGCATTAAACAAAAAAATGCCAACTTGTTGTTTAGTTTTATTTATTTTCTTGCACAAGGTGACTCAGTTTGGGGTTAAGTTTATATATTTACAGGCTTTATATGTTCAAGGTTTTGTGTAGGTTTGGGGTTTTTTATTTTATATTTTGAAATGAGTCCATTTTCACTTAGGAAAAAAAAAAGATATTCAGTGAATAGGCCAACCAGTCAAACCAGGTAGAAGAAAGAAAGGATTTTCCAACTCATGGGATTCTCTTCTCATTTATAGCAGTTTCACAGCCGTGCTACTGTTTTGATTTCAGTGATTGAAGTCTGCTATGAAAGGAGCAGTGTTCAAAACCCAAGAGACCAGTATTTCCAATCAGAGGTACCGGAACAGGAGCCCAGAGTGCAAACGTTCATGGTGATCTGTTTGCAGAGCAGATACAGACACAGACAGATTCACAATGAACAGTCAAAGAGAATCAGTATATTTAACAAATTTATGCCATTTATGGACGAAGTTCTTGCACTGATTTAAGAGGTTAAGAGACAGATTCGGGCTGGTGTAAAGTGTTTTAATACAGTGCTTTCAGCAAATAGTTGAGTTTCTGAGCAAATAATCCACTGTGAAGTACTGCCTGACTGCAGTCCTCACCACAGGCACTAATACGTTCTAGCCTGTAATTACTGAGCGCTGCCTATTCAGTTTGGAAGTATTCTGCTGGAGAGGAAAATATTTAATCCTGCTTAGTATCCTGTTGGTCAGGTTATCATGAGTGGGCACCTGGTGCAATCTGGCAGGCAGTGTTTTGCCTTTCTGCGCAACTGCTTGCGATTCATATAGAAGGTCCAGTTACGGAACACATGTGGGTTTAGCTTCAGCAGGGGCTGCTCCCCTATGTGAAGGGTGCTGGTGTTCCCAGAATCCTGTACATACGGTTCATCTTTCCTGGGATCAATAGCTATGTCATTTGAAGCAAACAGAAATATTTTGCATGGCACCAGATGAGGACGAAATTGATCTCAAGAACATAACATAGGAGCCCTTCTGTGTCAGACTTGAAGGTCCGCACAGCCCAGTATCCTGTCTGTGACAGTGACCAGTGGCAAAGAAAGGATATAAGAAATAAAGCTGGTACAGAGTGACATGATTGAGTGACTGACCCTCCTGACCCAAGACTAGCTAATAGCATAGAATGGAATTTTAGTTATTTCAAAGAAAGTTTTACTTCTATTATTCAGAATAAAAATTGAATTCAGATCTTAAACCTGTACATTTGTAGATGACTGATTTCTTTCCAATTGGTAAAATACCTGAGGGGGAAAGAGAAAATAGGCTAGCTATACTTTTTTGTTGTCATCTAATTAAGCTCTGTAAACATTGATTTTTTTTCCCCCCTTTTCATTATTGTTCTGTGTCATTATTAACTACCGGCTTTGGACATGGGACTTTTCAACAGCAGATTCCTTACAGCACTCAGAGATTTAGCTGCTCACACAGCTGGTCTTGAATTCAAATTAGAGATGCATTGTTTTTCTGGTTTTGGGATCTGATCAGAATTCAGATCAGCACCAGAAAATAATCAGGTCCCTGGATACTTCCCCATGGTTGTCTCAGGGGAGCACACAGCCGGGGTGATTAGCCAGACAGCCCACTTGAAATCTCTGTGGGTGAACCTTAGGGTTAAATGGCAGAAAAGCAACCTACTAGCAAACCTGGGAAGAGCACTGGGAACCAGCATTACCGTCCTGAGAGAGGCTCCTTGCATCTAACCCTGTGAATCTTCTCCTGTGGCAATTGAAACACCAGGAAGAGACAGAGGGATTCCTCCTTTACCATATTACTCAGCAGAGTTTATTTCTTCAGTTGCCAATTGAGCTGGCAGCTATCACTGTTAATTGAACTGGGAGCATAATAAACTTAGAGACTCCCTATGTAAAAAGCAGCATTTTGCCTTTTGCTTTCTGTTACAATGGTTTGTTTCTCTCTGCTTCTTCTCTCTTTTCAGCGCCTTTCTCCTACTTCCTTTAACAGTGATTATTTACAGACTGTGCAACAATGACCACTCACTTGCAATCAGACATTCAGGCTCCTTTATGCTAAGTTTTTTGTTATAAAGACCAAAAAATCTTCACCTCAAATGCCTACATCTTGGCTTTACAATCTTGTTCTGCAGACCATTTGGAGGTCCAGGGGCTATTTCTAGAAGGTCCAGGAAAGGAGCTAAGAAAAGGCAGCCTACCATCAGCTCACACAGAGTCCTTGAACAAGGTCCTCACATTTCCCAGAAAATTGTTGAACTGTCCACAAATCAAAAAGCTTGAAATTACTGGTTTACTCTACAGCCATGTGATAGGGAATGTTAAGAAGAAAGAAAAATGACGTAAGGCTCTCCTTCACTTCTTGATGATAGAGAAACAGTTACACACACTGGAGCACAAAGGAATCACCACTGTCACTCGGGTGAGATCAATGCCCACGCACACAGAGAGGAGCTTCCTCCCATTCACCAGCCAGCCAGACTCTGAAGAAGCCAGGGTCACTGTTTTTTTAGACCTGCTCCCTTGGGAGAAGATAATCACATGATGACGTCCTGCCACCAGTGTTTTCACTCAGCCTCTGCCATGCCAGAGAGCAGAAGTCTGTTCTCAGCCTTAACGTGCCGCGGACCTCATCAAGTCTGAGAGTATCAGTTCAGTAAGTTGTTCTTTTTTCCCCCCTCAGTTCTCCCTCCCTTGGTTCCTCTATTTCTTTCTTCCTGCTAGGTCATCCATCATATTCCCCCTCACTCTCGGCAGCAGATAATTTATCTCCTGCACTTTCATAGACAGTTCAAATAGGTCTTGTATTAAAGGCAGTGATTTATAAGGGCAAGACTTAAACTCTTTATTAAAAATGCAAATTAGCCAAGATTTTAAAGCTGCTCAATAAACTAACTGCGCAACACAATTTGGCATGCTTCAGAGAAAACCTGAAATTGCTGAACTGAATTATTGCATTCACATATTATGATTTGGAATATTTCTCCAAGGTACACACAGTGTGCAGACCTTCAGAAAAAAAAAGAGAGGAATGAGGAAGAAGGGAAGGAGAGTTATTTTCTCTTTTTCATATAGCATGCTATAGCCCAACTTTAACTTGCCACATTTCTGTGACTGAACACTGTGGAGCTCTTGATTGCTTCACTAAGGTGTAATGATTTTCATAACCATCACTGCTATCTGTTACATGTAAGAATTGCAATGTACTGAGATTATAAAACAGAAACGGGCCTTGACTTTGAGTCTATAAGCTATAAAAAATCTTGGTAAATCATCCATCAGTGCTTAAGACAGGTTTTCTTGGTCTGCTGTTCTTTCTTTGAACTCTTTGCTATCCTCTCCCTCAAAAGCCAATCAGAGAAACACGGATTAGACAGAATTAAAACTTGGAGGCAAACAGAGTTCAAATTTATTACAATACCCAGGATTTACTGTTCAAAAATAATTTAAAAATCCCAGGCAATGATTATTAAAATTGTAGAAACCTTTTAAACAAAATATTTGCAAACTTATTGTTGATTGATTCTTCCTTCAAAATGCAGAGCAGAACATTCAAACTTAATTGTTGCTATGGGTTCCCTTGCACTTTAAAAAACAAAAAATGCCAGGCTGTTTGTAATTGCCCGAGGCATGAATTAGTCATTTGCAGTAGAAAAAGGAAGAAAGAAGTCTTTAATTTACTAAATAAATGAATGTCATCATATAACTTGCTAGATAGAATGAGAGAATTTAACAACATCCAATAGCTCAGAGATTTATATTTCACATTTACTATGAAGAAATAATAACACCTCCATGCTTAAGTTTGCAGCTACAATACCCACAGTGAATCTGATTTTGTTTTCCTTTGAAATGCAAAGAAAAAAGAAGGAATGTTCTTGTGATTTGACATTTCTGGAGTCATAGATGTGCTACATGCCTGCACGAGTGGTATGACACTTGACCAGGAAATTTGCTTCTCACTTGGTGGCAAAACTGTTCTTGGAGACTGAAAGTAGTATATGATGATCTCAGAAGTGTGAAGGACAAACTGTAAATCCCTTTGCATTATATTCAGTAGACTTATTTTTGCGACATCAGGGAGATTTTCATAATGCTTTTACGCAATCATATTTTCCTGTAGATGTATTTCCATGTGCTGGTTCTCTACAAGTGAGTGAAGCTCACCTGAGCTTTTCTATATAGGCTGACTTCAGAGGTAATTCTAAGCCATATCAGGAAATGAAGCTGTTTCGATTCCCAGCTACACACATCTCACATAAACAAGTTCCAAAATCTAACATCAAAACAAACCATAAGTCTCTATAGGTTAAAAAATGAGCTTAGCCTTTTGCTGTAGAGTTATCCCACCCACTACTTTGTGCCTTGCTGACTTTGTAGTTGATAAGGATGGGAGTAGAAACATCTTTAGGGACTGTGGAAATCTCTGTTTTGTTATTGAGCTGGAAAAGAGGAGAAAAGGCTCCACTGCTCTAGGAAACACTGGCTATCTGAGAGTCACTGATAGAAATGTACTGGGAAAAGAGCATTTTTAAAACAGAATCCCTAATTCTGGCTCGAATCACCTCATTTTCAACTACAGCTCCAGCCCCCAGGAAGTTTATCCTGAGGCTGTGCTTTCCCAATCGAGCTCTTTCGAAAACACACCCCTTGCTTCAGTGAGAAAGCAATCTGAGGAGCTATCCCAGCACAGATTTTTCTAAAGATTCTTCATATTCTCTGAATTTTTTTTCAGTGGTTACTGCTGAAAAAGGAGACACTGTGAATAAAACCACAGTAACAGCTTGGGTCATATTTGGAAGCAGCTGTGAAATGTCTTTTGAGATAGGTGTTCATGAATTCTCATAACACACCAATAAAGATATGTGGAAGTACTTGCCTAGATCAGATTTCATCTTGTGTTCCTTTCAGTGTTCCCGTATTTATTTGTAATTGGCAGGGAGGTTCTTCATGCTTTCTGTATTCTGCCATAAAGAGAGGAAACCTCATTCAACCCTGTTTGCAGACTCAAGTACCTGACATGACATAAGTGGTCATCCGTGGAACGTAATTGAATTTATTCTGTTTCTTATATTTTTTTCTCAGAAGCAGCTGTTGCTATAAATGCAATGTCATTAGCTCTGTACAGATTACTTTGGAGGTGGGCAAGACAGCAGAGTGAAGAAGAGTTCTGAGGTCTGTAGGAGATTTATTTTGAAAACAATGAATCTTTTACATCTACATATTTGGATTTAATTCCCCCAAGAAATTACTTGGAGTCAAATTTTTCAAGGTGTTTAATACCTAAAACTCAGAGAAGTTCTTAGTGTAATTTGTTTGATTCCAGTATACCGATTTCATGTCCTCCGGGTTTTCGGTGATACTGAAAAAGACCTACATGCTCTTGAAAATGCATAGGGTGCCCATCTGCAGCTCTGGGTCCCTACACACCTTGAAGAATTTGTCCCTCATGCACCATTGTTCAGCAGCCATGGAAAGAGCTGATAGCCTCTATCAAATTTCCCTAAACAGATGTTTGAGTGAAAGATCCTGCCATCCAAAAAGGCACTAACTGGCAAGCCAATAGGCACTCCCAGCAATAGGACTGATGGCCGGATGGGATCAGAGACAATTAACACCCTAGGGATGAATTTTCCTTCTGGTCTTTCTGTACTGAGATTCACAGATCACAGCATTTCTGCAATGAGAATCACTAAAGGTGAAAAAAATGCTCAAAAATTATTTGTCTAATTTCACATTTAAAAAAATAAAATCTTTTCTGATCTCTTTATATATCTTAGACTAAAGAAACACTTTGGAGAAAAAAAAAAAAGGGGTCAAAGCCAGGCTTCAGCTTTACTCAATCATAGAAATAGAAAGAGGTTTAATAATGCCTGAATTTTTCTAGTCTCATTTTCACTGCTGCATGTTGGTGCGATGCCTGCTCTCGATAAATAATAAATTATGCTACTGCTGCTTGTGAGTGACCTGGCTTCTCTGTCCTGCAGCAAGATCTTCACCATGGTCTGCTTATAGGAAAGGGATACAGAGATCGAAGACCCCTTCAAGCTGCTCTAGAGGACTGACTCATCAGCAATGTGGCTCTGTCAGAATTTGGATTCTGACAGGCAGCTCTGTGTCACTCTTCTGCCATTGCAAGTAGATGTCTCTTGGTTGTTGTAGGATTCATTGGATGGTGTCTACCCTGGCCAATCTCCTGTGCCCATTCCTGGCATCAGCAACATGGATGGTCCCAAAGTGTGTAAATGCCAAGTACCTCTGGAGAAGAACAGGCAGTGAGGAGGAGCTGCTGCATTGTGCTGTTCTCTGAGCCGCTCTCTAACATCCCAGAGTCTGTAATTCTGAGGAGCAGGAGATAAAGGGGTGGTACAGAGCATGTTGGTGTTTCTCTTTAACTGGAGTGAGCAGGTGAATAGGGAAATAACAATGCAGAAGAAGGAGGGTTCATTAACAATCTCCCAGGTTGCTCTAGCCAAGAAAGAAAACAACAACTTGACAAGAAACTTAACTTGTGCCGGCTTATATGATCAAAGGTTGATATTCACCAGCTTGGGACTTAATTCCAGTAAATTTGAGGTATGGTCTACATAGTCAAAAAAAAAGACGAGGGCAGATTCCTGCCTCTAATGCAAGACAGCCTCAATACCACAGCCACTACAAGAAAATCTGCTTTCACACGATAAATTATGCAGTGGTCTCAGCTGATTGTACATAGTTGCAGCCAGTGTTGGTAAGATTTGAGGGAAGCAAAACCAGCATAGTTCATTGCAAGGATCTAATTCAAAGAATTAATTATGACATAAAGAAACCTGAAGAGAGGAAGGGGGGATGGAGGTGGGGGGAGGGACGAGGTCTTTGACTTTGTATCTTTGATTTTATACCTTTGACCTTAGGGCTTCAGTCTTAAGTGAATCAGCTGTCCAAAGCTAGCCCAGCCTCAGTAACCTTGCTACTTTAGGGCAAGCTTTACTTTGGAGGAGGTGTACTGCTGCCCACTGCTTCATTCTGTGCTTGGTTTAGCCCACACTTCTTTCTGACAGACCTACATGCGATCAGCTTGAACAATCCAATCAGCTGAATTCAGAAACAAATAATGTTAATAAAGAGCACACATCTCACTTTTTCTCCAAGTCTCCTAGTACTCTGCTTTCAACAGAGGAACACAACCGCTGGGCTGTGGTTTATACCCCTAATGGACTTTCCCCCTGAGTTTGCTCCATCCCTTTCAGAACTCATTGCAACCACAGCTGAATTAGGTACGGTGTAAAAAACACTTCATTGTTATTTGTTTGGTCTTTTCTTTGCTTGTTTGCTGCCTGAGCAATATTGTTGTCTGCTCGCTAGATCTTGCATTATGCGTTAAGACTTCTAGGTAGGTCAACTGCGATGGAAGTTACACAAGGAGTAAAGGATAGAGCCCTCTTTCTGTTGCCAGTGGTTTCTTCCCATCTAACAATGGCCTTTTCACTTAGACTGGGGAGTTGAGAGGTTGTAGAAAGTTGCAGTGGTGGAAAAATACCAGGAATGTAAGTTTCAATTTATGGATGAAAGTTAAGAACAAAGTAAAACATTATCAAAAGTGCAAATGCTGATTTACAAACCCAGTCCTTGTAATGGTATTGGGAACTGCTGTCTAACCTTTTTTTGCTCTTTTTACAATCTCTGCATTAAGCAGAATTTCTACAGCCCTAATTCCTGTAATTGTTTTCACTTAGTCCAGGAAAAGAAGGCAGGTGAGAACTGAATCTATGAGAAAGGAGTAACCTTTAAACATCTGTTATCGGTAGCAGGTACACGCTGACTCATGAAATTACGAAAAGATATAGATGATACGGTTCTGAAAATAGTACTGTACTTATGAACAGCTCTGGGAATTTATGGTGTGATTAAATCTAGTGATTGAAGTTTCTAATGCAAAACCTGCTGTCATGAATGGCTGAGCAATGCATATATTCCAAAGCACAGCTACCAATTTCTCCCATGACATTTGACACGAGATTTCCATTTTAAACGTGCGGTTTGTTATTTAAAGACAAAGCAGGGGGGTTATCTATTATTATTGAATTTGATGGTTTGTCACAGTTTTAAGATAAATGAGGAAAAAAAATACACAAACAAAACTAAATGTAAATGAAACAGTCAAGCAGTGTTTAAGGGTTGCAAGTTGTCAAAACTGTCCCCACCATTATCAGTGTTTGCAAGTATCTAAAGGATTTGAATAAAGAGAAGCAGGAGAAATTGATTAGAGAAGGCATCTGAAGAAATGGAAGGAAATTAAGCAAACAAGAAATTAGAAAATTGGGAAAATATTCCTAATGACAAAATTTTCCCTACTGAAGAATCATTTCCCAGAGGAACGTCTGTAATCTTTCCTGTTCCAATGATTTGAAAATGAACCTGAATGAAGTACAGGCTGTTTTATATAAGGACATAACTGGTCTTTTACACTGTATTTCTATTATTCTGTATTATTGTTTCCATTATCGTGTGCTCCACAATTACTGCCTATAGCCACACAGAAATCAACCTAGCAAAAGAGAAAGAATCCAGATGCAAGCATAAGTCATTAGCTCTTTCCTTAATGCTTTGTCTCCTCTACAGTATATTTATTTTTAATAGTTTAGTGACAGAAGCCCAGCGGCTGGAGTTCTCCATCTTTCACAAGTTAAGAATTGTGCATTCAATTAGAAGCTGAGAAACTCCCAAGAGGACAACAGGAACATGCTTCCCCTCAGTTTAAGCAGACTGTTCCCGGGCAGTGTGTCCTTCTGTTCGTGGTGGGACACAGGAGACCTCAGCTCCGGTCCCTGCCCTCCTAATCCCCAATGCCTGACCGCGTTTGGATGACCTGGGATCCCATCAGGAGCACAACTGTGGGTCCCGCTGTGAAAATACTCAAGCTTGAAGTAGGAAGGGATCTGAGATGGCTTCTTGCTCATGGAAATCCTGCAGCCTTTGCAGTCCAGAAGATCCACTACCCTAAACTACTGGAGACACATACACCACCCTTGGCCACAGCATCTCCTGCTTCTCTGCCCCTGGGGTGAGTGAGGAGAGGTGCTGTGCTGCTCTCAGCACTCAAAGTCTGATGCAGGGTGTACCCACAAGCCTGCAGGTAGCCACAGTGCCCAGGAGGGGGCTGCTGGACCTCAGTGACAAGAGCCCAGGGGGGACCCACAGCTGGGACACCCCTGCTGCCGGGATTCCTGCAGGTGTCTGGGTGGGGGTCAGTGGGATGGAGCTCTGCTAGGAGTGCGTGGGGGAGGTCCAGGGCCTGGCCAAGAGCAGGAAGAGGCAGGATAGAGAAATGGTCCTGGACTACCTGTGGGAGGGTTTGACAGGGTAGGGGCCCAGAGGGGCTGGGGGAAGGCTGCACGGAGGTCTCCTGTAGCAGAGGTTATGGCTGCCCTGGTGACTACACTGTCTCTGGTAGCACAGGGACTTGATCTACCCCTGCATCCAGCCAGGGCACACAGAGCAAAAGAAGCTTCAAAGCTGATATTACGTTTTGTCCCAAGTGCCCAGCATCCCATGGCAGTACTTGAAGGGGAAGATAACTCACTCCACTCCTGCCTTAGACAGGCAAGCTTCTCGCAGGCAAGCACTGTTTGCGTGATTTGTCCTCACCTTAAAAAAAAAGCAAACTGGCTCCTTCCTTCCTTCCCCCTCTTGTCTGCATTTGGTGGCTCCCTTTACCCACTCCTGCATCAAAACCTGAAGGCACCTGAGGAACCACACTGGGCACTTGGATGCCTGCCGCTAGTTGGACTTAACCATAACCTAGAGCTGCTGTTTCCAGGAGCTCTAACAGCAAAAGAAGATAGGAGTAGTTGTACGGAGTGAGACCAACACGTTTAGCATAGTAGCCTGTCTTGGATGTAATTGCTGATAATTAATATTTTCCCAGAATAATTTCCCAGCGTATCCAGTGGTCTTGCAGAGGGTTACTTTTTCAGCCAGAGGCGACTTTATATATTTAATAAGCTTCAGTAAGCTTTTCTACCTAAAATTTTCCTAAGCCCTTTCTGATCACTTGTAAACCCGTATCCATATTCCCACTCCACACCCAATGCCAAGGAGTTTAAACAGCTCATTTTAAGAAAATCAGTAAACCTCCTTTTATACCCAGTCAGTTGGATCAACCTATGATAGATATCTCAAATGTGTCATTTCTAGGTGTCATCTCTGACTGTATGCAAGTCATACTTAGGTTTTGGGACAGAGATCTATACATCTTTTAGGAAATGGACTGAATCCATTCTGTCAGTTCACTTTAACCAGATCACAAAGTTACTGATATATGTTAGTCATTTGTAATCCTTATTTACCTGGGTATTAAGGGTCATAGTTAACCCTGTGACTTAGGTATAGAAGACCTCGTATCCTATCATTCATCCTGAAAGCTATCCACTCCTTCATGATGTCATGTACAACAAATAAGAAAAGACTCCAGATGGAAAGGAAAATAACACATTTAACTTCTTTATGTGTTCAAAAAGCTCTCTTATTTTGGTATCCCTTTTTGGCTGCTTATATGGTTATTGTGAAGGAGCACACAAAATTGTTCAGATATTTGCATTTACCTTTGGTGACGTACCTGTGATTTACTGGGAATAAAAGGAAACCTTTATTACTGTTCAGTGGAGATGAGCCCATTACATACTGCTAAAAGCAGTGAAGTACTTCGGGAGGCTTTGTTGATGTCTCTGGCAGAGCCACCCAGATGTACCTGCTCACCTCCACACCAGAGAGGCTTTGAGTTCGTCTTTGGAGCACAGAAGTCATTTCTATGACGTGCCTCAGCAAAAGCAGAGTGGGGCCATGAAAACCACCCCCTCTACTTTTGTATCTATCCAGTACAGGTCTGGGCAGTACACATCGCCTCTTGGCACTTCACTGGCTCATGCTATGACTGCCACAGCCTACTTGCCATAAAGATGGCTACAGTTCCCTTCCCCTTCATTTTTTTCCCTGGACTCTGTCTCATCATACTGCCTCCTGCGTCAAAACAAAGATCCATCACCAAGAGACCACCTTATAGCCATCCCCATGCTCTGAAAACGGGCTAAGCAGGTCAGAGGTGGGGGACAGAGGCCAGACGTGCCTTCCTCTACTCCTGCTCCATATTCTGCACCAAAGCAAATGAGAGTTTCCTCCTTACCTGGCTGCTTCATCTAGCCTACTCTGCGAGTAGACCCCGGTGTAGCTGTGACTCTATCTAATCCCCCTCCTGTTTGCTATGAGCTTTTGGTGAGAAACACCAACACCTGCTGCCAGCACCACCATTGCATCCCCTCACACCCAGCATGATCAGCAGCAGCTATGAGCTCTCAGGGTAGAAGCACACACCCCATCATAACCTGCCCTACCTGTTTGGACCCATGAAGAGGGTACAAACACTTGCCCCTGTACACACAAGTGAGGGGAATTTGCCGTTCTGTGCAGTGGCTATGTATTTACCCAACACTTTACGTACACAAACAGTCAGCCCACAAGCACAGATGGTGCATGATTCACTCTGGGGCTCTGATCACTGACTGCCACTAGCTTTGGATTGGGCCCACAGCTCTGGGAAATTACCACAGGCAGTTGTATAATTCAGTAATGATTTTGCAGCCAAAGGCTCCAGCTGCCCTTCCTTGGATGGCAGCTTGGAACAAGGAGACTGGTACAGGCTGGTAGGACTACAAACGCCTCCTTACCTCCGGCAAGACCAAGAGTCGAGTAAAAAAACTCACGATGTGAAGGGCCACACGCTGGATCAGCAACGCAGACTGCTGCAGCCCTCCCTCAGCCCTCCTGGTGCCTGTGGTCCTGCTGGCACCTGGTACATCCCGCTGGACCCAGGGGCAGTCTGGCAGAAGCAGCCAGGTCAGCAGGCAGGTTGCTGGCCCTTCTGCATCTGGAAATGCTCAACACAATTTATGCCTGGACAGAGGCAGCTTCATGATTTACCTGCACCACAGGTTGAAATTTGTGCCTTGGCGTGTGGATGCTTTTCACTGGTATTATTAACAATGCTAGAAGAAGGTCGCTTGCCTTAAGCACCTGTGAAATACTGCAAATGGTGAGTTAGCCTTTCAAATTGGATGCCCAGACTATCACAGATAAGACTTTATGAGTATGCTCTCACAGCCATCCAGTGACATGTAGTTAGAGGTGTCTGTGGGTGGGGTGTTGTCCTGCTGCTGACTTGAGAACAAATTCTAGGCAGCATATGTGGTGCACACAAATACTTCTCTTTTGGTGACACCTGGCCCCGTGGCCTTCTAGGGATTTGCAAGCATAGCGTTTGTCTTAGTTCTGCACCCCATCACTCAAAGACTTCAGATGGAGGGAGAGCCTTTGCCACTCCAAGGATAAACATATCCTTCAACTGCCTGCTGCTGAGGCGATAAAAACGTCTTTATGGACCAATGAAGAGCATTGGTTTAGGGATGACCAGGCATTTCCCTTTGTACAGGCTGGCACAGTCCTTCAGCCTTCTTTATTTGTTCATGAAACCAAAATAATTATATGCACAAACGAAACAGTCGGGTACTGCAGTGGACGTCATTGACCTAAGAGCAACCAGCATATGGACAGGACTGGGGGACACATTCTGCTAGATGAGTGTGCCAGCTTGGTGCTATGAAAAAGCCTCCCTGATTTTTTTTGTTTGTAAATAATTACAAATATTTTGCACAGATGGTGTTTACATGGCTGCCTAAAACACTGAGTATTACCATAGTTTCAAATTTAAAAACAATTGTGAGGAATACTAGCAATTTCAAGATAGCTAGCGCTAGATGCTAAAGCAGAGCCAAACTCTATGAAGTATTAATTCAAATAAATTTGTATGGGACTTTTTTTTCAATGGGATTTTAAGCTAGTCAGCAGTTTACAAGATCATTCCTTTTTAGTTGCACTTGCATAAGATTAAAATTTTTTACTACCAAAGTCAGTGGTTCTTATTCCATGGACACCAGTGGAATCAGAGTTGTGCCTGCAGTGTTATATAAATAGTTAAACTACACAGTCCATAGTACTATTAGCCTTCAGTTAAAATTTCTAAAACAACCTGTAAGGCAAAAATACTTGTTATTTCCAATCTATGAGCAGAAGGAGGAATATTACAGAACAAATGTTCTTAAATGTTGATTTATAGACTGTAGGAATAGTGATTCCATTTTAACATAAGATTTTTATATGTATATTGCCATTAAGAAAACCCAAACATTTTTTCATCTCATTTGTCTGACTTAACACGTCCCAAAAATAATGAATACACAGTTATGTCTACACACACAAAATAAACAGCGCATGCAGAATAGCTTATGGGATGTGAACCTTGCTGTTTATTAAAGGAAACATTTGCTTATCTTAGTAAAAAACTTAAGAAAACAAAAAGTTATTTCACTCTATAAAAAGTCCATGAAATAAAAATCATTGAATCGCAAGACAACAGATTTATTCCAGTGTCGTTTCAAGTTTTGAAGCAGCCAGTAAAAATCTAAAATTCAGATGTAGATTAATGAAGTTTACGTTCACAGTGCTTATTAAACAATCAAAGCACAGAGTATTTGTGGCAAAGCAACTGCTGATTTTCAGCTGATTACAAGATAGGAGCAGAACCAGGCTTTGCATTTGGTACAGGCAAAAATCCTGGTGTTTTAAGCAGGTAGTCTTGGCAGTCTCATGGTGTAGATCACAGATGACTGGGTTGGAAGTGACTTCAGGAGGTAATACAGGTCATCCTCCAGTTCCAAGCAAATGAATGCTAACTGTGGATTACAACAGATGTGGTTTTTCAAGAATGTGACTCAGAAAATAGGAGCAATAGTAGCTGACAAAGGACAACAGTCCACTGCCCTGGCATGAGTCAAGCATTTCTAGATCGCCCAGGACAAAACATACCTTCTTGTAAAGACTAGCATCCAACTCAATGGCATGACTCACACTTTGCCCAGCCACAAGAAGTTTAGAGACACCCCATGAGTTGCCCCCTCACAGATATGTGTTGCTCTCCCTGATGAGCAGCTGGACATCATTCACAAAGCAGCTGCCACTGAGGACGTACTGCCTGCAGCCAAACCTTCAAGTGTTTCATCCCCAAAAAATAGCTGTAAGGACATGTTCGCTAAAGGGAAATAACAGAAGCATGTTGTAGATATTTGTGTAAAAGCACATGCAACCCCCACCGTTCAGGTTTCCATTTTGAGGACTTCATTTTTTTGTTTGTTTCCAGCCTCCATTGAAGTCTTCTGGAAACCAGGAAAAATGTATAGGTAACAATATCTGGTATGCAATGCGCTATATGTAATGTGGGCATTTTGTGTGCACAAAATGACGTAACAGCCAGAGACTGAAATAAGCTGAGCTCCTTCTGAGCCAGGCACTACCACCCTGCAACCCAGGAGCTTTGCCAGCTGAAACCAAAAGCCAACGAACAGCACTGTCCAGAAAGGGGAAAGGATTTTCTTCAAGCCACTGCACCACTCTCCTGACACACCTGGGCCTATTGCACGCTAAGAACAATGCTCCAGGGATGACGTCCACTTGCATTCAGCTATTTTGCAAAATGAACTGGGCTATTTAAATTAAACTAGCTGTGGTTATCCAGAGCTCAGTAAAGTGCAAGGAACAGATAAAACCTCAGAAAAATATGCCATTATAATCTAGAATTAAACAGTGAACTCTAGACACAGAAATAAGAAAGGAGTAATTGAGACATTTATTCACTTTAAGGAGATATTCTGAAGACAGCAGCTGTTCATCTAAAGACATTAAGGCCAGAATCTCTTTTAATTCCCAAAGAGGTCAAATAAGCAACTTCAGTGTCTGAATATCAATTAAGCAATTTGCATGTAGTCACCCGCAAAGTCACTGGGGCTGCTAGGTCAGTCTGGTGGGGAGCCCAGTGGTTGAAAAGGTCATTAAATGCTGTTTGGGGAGGCACAAGGCCTTCTGACCCAAGAGGTCCTGGGCATCTCTCCTTCATGAGGCTTGGTTATGTTTTCTATCACATTTATTCTCCTCCTACTCTAAATCTTTTCTTTAAGAGACACAGTGCACTTCAAGATGGAGACACTGAGTGCAAGAAAGCTTCTTTAGGAAGACACAGCATCCATTTGATGCCTATGCTAATCACTACTCCCAGGCACCCTTTTCAGATCTGTAGAAGAAGTGAACTGATCCCAAGACAATATTGAGCATTTCACAGTCTCATTTGGTAGTGATGGAATAACAGAGAACAGCTGCTGGTTTAAAATAGAAATTCATAGCTTTGTAGGGTCAGTGGTATTTTATGGGACTTTTCATGCCTGGAACAATTTAATGACAGATATAGTATTGACATATTTATTCCCTACCATTTCCAAGTTTATTATCAATTGCTTCATCTTTTCATGCCGGCAGTGTTTGCCATGTACATGAAAAAAAAGAGTGCAAGGGCAGCTGGGACTCTTGATATGTATTTAAAGGCTGAGGATGGTTCTATTGTACCTATGCGACTGTAGTTACCCAGCTTAATAGAGTAAACGTACTACTGATATGCAACCATGATCTACAGCCACACTTCTGGATGGCAGTGTAAACATACTGCAGCCGTTGTCCTGATCATTTACATTAATAAGAGAAAAAAAAAAACTTCGAGAGCAAAGGGAGAATGAACACCCAGAGCAATTACTTTTTTGATACATGGGCTTGATTCTTACTGAATTAACTTCACCACTCCACAAACTTTGCTATACTGCGAGATGTATAAAGTGACATCAGTGACAGCAAAGAGATTTTAATTTCTGTTGAACTACTGCTCCCTCTAATATCAGTTATCTGTATTTGCTACGGCAGCTGAAGACCCATGCCAAACTGGTGTTGGTGCTGTACCAATTCCTATTGAGACACAAATGCTTGGAAGGGGAGGACCTATCCGTTCACATAGCTGTGTCACCAAAAGTGAAGTGACTTCCCAAAGGCCATGCAGTAGACTTGGAGAGAACTGAAAGGAACAAGACAAGAGGAAATGGCCTCAAGTTGTGCCAGGGGAGGTTTAGGATGGATATTAGGAAAAATTTCTTCACTGAAATGGTTATCAAACATTGGAACAGGCTGCCCAGGGAAGTGGTTGAATCACCATCCCTGGAGGTATTTAAAAGACGGGTAGACGTGGTGCTTAGGGATATGGTTTAGTGATGGTTTTGGCAGTGTTAGGTTGATGGTTGGGCTCAATGATCTTAAACGTCCCTTTCAACCTAGATGATTCTATGATTCTATGATTCTACTGTAATTTCTTGAGCTCACTTTGCAGACAGTGTTTTGAGGCAAACAAAATGTACCTTTGCAAAAACTTGTCTAGCTAAGTTGGGGGGTGAGAAGCACAATCTGAGGGGCTTCACCCATCCCTGTATCACCACCTCTCCGGGAAGACTCTGTGTCAGCCCTTACCGTGTCTCAGCCTGGATAGCCTGGTGCAAATTTTTTGAGAGATAAGAGTATCAAGGTCAATTTTAGGGAAGAGAGGAAAAAAAAATCCACAATGTTATGAATCTACTGACATGCTTCAGCTCTGATTCAAGTATGTGGCTAATCCCAGTGAAGCCTCTGGAAGTCACTATATATGGGTAGCTGTGATACACTTATGATAGTGGTCCTGCATTTAACAGGCCCTCTAACAGCAACGCACAGGCTAAAATTTTTGGTGGGTCAAAGCCTTGGGATTTCAGGCCAACATTCAAAGTAGTACCTGAGCAAATACTTGGCACTAATCATGCACATTGTGCATCTTTATCAATTAAATTAGTTAAAGCTGAACTTACATTGAGTTCAGACTTTGAAACAGACCTAAAATTAATGGACAAGTGAGGTAAGGAGAAGAAAATGAATGTATTGATATTATTCTCCTGGTGATATAAAAAAATCTAATAAAAGGCTTGAGATCTTTTTGCTGTTTCTTCCTGTTTAGGCTGTTCCCAAAATGCAGTTGCCTCAAGGGTGTATTACCCTGACATATTTTCCTGGCACTATCACATGACAGTTGCTAGCAAGGAAAGCAAAAAAACCTAAAAGGAATTGCAGAATATTTGCGACCGGACTTAGAGGAGGGGTTTACTTGCTCAGGCTGCTGATATCCAGCCATTGTAGGGCTGCTGACTGCAAAGTCCCCAGTTAGCCACAGCCCCCTGTGTTGTTACAGACCCCCCTGCTGAGATTAGCAACCATTATTTATCTTTGCTGAGTTAACTTGTACATTAAAAAGGGAACCTATCATCTATGGTTAACTAATGAAGTCAGGATTTGCCCTAACTTAGCAGATAAAAATTAGATCAACATGATTTCACAAAAAAAATCTACTTTACATGGACATTAGCATTTAAGATGCCTTATTTGTTACAGCTTAGTGTAGCGTCAGCTGCATATACAGCATAGTGTTTTGGATTGCACCATCCCTGCACAGCAAGAGTAGCCTGAGGCTGCCATAACTACCAGGCATGACCAGCTATTCACTGCCTTGGATCCATCACTTCAGTGGAGAATGTAGGATATGTTCTGCTGGCATAAAAATGACACCATTACCTTCACTACAATTAACGTTGAGCTGGCTGTCCTCTGAGAAATCCCTGCTTTACTGTTCATGGTAATTTAGAATCATATCAGGCTACCGTAGTCATTGTCAGCCCAGCTGAGTGTTTCATAGGTCATTTTCTCAAAGTGAAATGTCTTAAAATTGAACAGAAAATAGTCCAAGGTTGCCAAAATGAGCTGTCTGTATTGGGATGTAGCCCTGACATCAACAGTTATTAACAGGAGGAAGCACCACTGGTGGAAATTAGGCTTTTCCATATCCCTCCTCTGGGATTGTTACCAGACAACATTATCAGCAGGCCACCCACTGCTGAAAGTGGGATTAATTCTCACTATAGAAAAGGCCTTAGAGAGTCTTTCTTTAATTTGAATTCTCCTCACTGAAATTAAGGCCCATTGTTCCTTACTCTGTATGTAGAGAGAACATAAAAGACAACACTTTGTCTTTTCCTCTACAGCTGTATTTTCCATACTTGGAGACTGCTGTCATATCATCTCCTTGCCTTTTTGTCTCTGGAATAAAGAATCACAATTCCTTCATCTGCCTCTCTTAGGCCACAACATTCAGAAGTCTTTTTGCAATTTCTCTGCATCTTTCTATAAATACAGAGCCCCAAACTAAACACTATATCCATTCTGAATAGAAGGATTACTTCCAGTCATCCCTTCTTATGTCCCAGTCTGATGCTTGGGGCTTTTTTGGCTTAGCCCAAAAACGTTGACTCATGGTTATCTTATAAACAATGGCAAACTCTAAGTCCATTTCTGTGGAAATGATACTTAACCTGTGTTTCCCCCAATCAGTTTTTCTGTAGCAGATTAGTCCTTTCTGAATACAAACCCTCCATCTATCTTAAGAACTTTTCTCCAATTTATCCATATAATCCCCAAATCCATGCACTTTCACATTCTCACATATCTGTGTCATCTGAGAATGTAGTAATCACATTCTCCACTTCATCTTCCTATGACCATTTTACATAGATGTAGAACCCAGGACCAGCACCCTCAGAGTCTCCAAAGACACTGCTTCCATCTTGACAGTAAATCACTGGCAGATACCATTTGAGTGCAATTTGCTGAAGCTCAGCCCTCCCTGTTGTTGTTCTCATTTGTATAACCTGAGGGCAAGGCCCCTGGCGAAAGGTTCATGAAATAAACTTCTCATTTTTGTGAATCTCCATGGTCATACTATCTTCTTTTAGGGGGGTGACACTACTCACAATCCAAACCAACAGAGCCTACTGAAGAGTTGTATTTTCACACAGTTTATGTCACTATTCTGGCCATTGGCCTGTTGGTTTTAGCCATATTGACTCCCACATTAATAGGCTGGCTTGAGCACAAAGCCTTCTGTTTTGTAAATGAATGTAAGGTCTACAGGACAGAGCTGCGACAAAGAATAGGTCATTGCTGACATGCTTATTTTTCCAAACAATAATTAAATCAGTTGCATATATCAAATCAACAATGAGCTTTGACATTCCCCCACGAGTGGCACTCACAGAACATTTAAATATATATAGTTGAAATTATAACATCAGCAATGTGTTTGACTCAGTATCCACAATCTCTGTGACAGAAAGTGTGTAACCTAAATGACAGATAGTAGACAGGATGCACTGAGAAATGTCAAATGAGAATAAGGAGATGTTTTTCTCCTCATATTGTTATCAAAATCACCTCACACTCCCATTTGCCGCCTTCTCAGATACTGCTGTGAACACAGGATTCTGCCCTAATTCCAGGTGTCACCTAGGTGGCTAGGTGTCTACTGTCCATAAAGATAGTTTTGGCTGCGAATGACTGAAATACTAGAAATGGGCTTTGGGGAGCAAACCCTTACCAATATGGGTCATTTCCTGGAAGGGAAACTGGAGGATGAGTTCAAGGAAACCAAAATGATCTTTAGGCTGAGAGCGTGGCTTCCAGCCTATGCCAAGCAGAAACGTCCTTGACCGTTTCCCAAAATGGGCTTCTCACCAAACCAATGCAAAAAATTTTATTGCTAGCAGTTGTTGTGGTTTGGGCTGGGATGGCCACTAAAATAAATGCCAGATGCTCTCTAACTTCCCTCCCAGGTGAGAGAAGAATGAGAGAAACAGAGACTTATGAGTTTAAAAGAAACTAAACTACTTTAATGAAATATTAATAATAAAATAATAAAAAGAAAAGATAATAATATTAATAGGAAATTAATGAAATATATATAATATATAAAAAACCATATTGAGCTCCCAGGATGACAATCACATCACCAGCAGGTGCTGGGGAAGTCCCAGACTGGACTCAGTGACGGATGGGAACTGGATTCCGGATCTGGATTCAGGATCAGGATCAAAGGCAGACGAACAGAGAGAGTCCTCCTCAGACACTGGCCATTGAAGAAAGAGAGCTGACCCTTTGATCCCTCAGCTTTTATACTGAGCATGAGGCAGATGGGATGGAACACCCTGTTGGTCAGTTGTGGGTCACCTGTCCTGTCCGCTCCTCCCCGCAGGTGTGACCCCTCTACGCTTTTCCACTTCTGACCCTCCAACGGGGCATGTAACAAAGTTGTCTGGCCTTGGTTGTTATAGCAATAAGGATAAGCAAGAGCCTCTCTGCATCCCATTCCTTGGTATAAATTATAAATGATCAGGTCTTACCACTCCGGAAGTAGGTACTGTCGGAAAAATATGCCACTAATTTCAGAGAATTCAGTTAGTTACAAGAGGCTTAGCTGAAAAGTAAAATTACGAAAAATTGATTCTGTTTTACCTCAAACCAGGAGAGCAGTTTAGTGTATTAAACAAAAATCAACAACTTTTTTTTGGCCAAGATCTGATAAATTTCCCTTCGTCTGCTAGGGTCATTTTCCATCCATTGCTTCTTGAAGAAACTAAAGTGTCATCTGCTTTGCCACACTGACTGTGGCACTCCAGCTGGACAGCAGGCTTGTTTATGCTATGTACGTTTAAAATAAATTTGGCAGGTGGAACAGTGGCTTCTTCCATCATACATTTGCCTTGTGTCTCCAGAGCTGTGGCAGACTGTTTGTAGGTAAATGAATGTCTAAGCAAATGATCCCTTGCAAACATGGCATCACAACAACTTTGCCTTGAGTACACCCAAGTTTTTACTGGTATTTCAAAAAGCCTATGTGGGAAAATGGCATCTTTCCTGTTTCAAAAACCAAACAGACCAAAAAGACCTTTATCAGATGTTTTTAAATTTGTCATTCACAGTTTCAAACTCTGCTGCATTTCGGCAGAGGTTGCTTTTCCATGCCAGGTGGCCATAAATGCTAGCTAGAATTAAGAAAAGTAGTGCAGGAACTTTGTTAAGCCTTGATTCATCACTTTGCTACCCATTTAATACCAGACAAATTTCAACGGAGTTCTACAAGAATCTTCCAGGAGTTAGTGATGGGTAATATTAATACTGCAAAGTGAAAACCAGGACTTGTAAAATTAGTCAGTGATTCATTCAAGTGTTGACAGAGCAGGAGGGAACCATCAAAATTTTAATAAGCCTAACTTTTCAAAGACATCCCATTGCCATAATGCTAATGCAAGCACCAATTTTCCAGGTCCCCCTGGCTTATTACAGTTCCACCAGCAGAGAATTTGGCATGGCTGGTTACAGCTACGCTGGATATTCCTACAGCCTGTGCTGTGCCATGGGCATATTCCCAAGAGCCTGAGCCAGGCCAGAAGGGCAATCCAGCCTAGTCACAGCTGCAAATCACAGTGTCCTGACATGGCTGAGGAGCCACCATGCAGCTTTCGCAGCATGCTCAGGATGAGGTGCTCCGGGACAGCACTGCGTGGCCCCACAGACCTATGTTGTACATCTGCTCTAGTCAGTTTATTACCAATCAATTATTTTTTAACAGCTCACTCCTAGGGTTTGGTGTGTGACCTTGGGATACTCTTCTCTAGGGAAAATTTTTTTCTAACAGAAACCAGTTCATCTGAATCAGTTTCATTACAAGTCTCATTCTCATTTTCTGAAGATCTTGTGTTATAAAGGCCTTACTGCATGTACTATGTGACTGTGGCAATACACAGAAGTCCTGAAGGGGATGTAAATTTCGGGCTTTACTCAGTAAACAAGAAACTTGCCCATAGCACAGAACCGGTATGAAATGGCCTAGTCCTTTTCTTCTGGAACCATTTCAAGTCAGTCTCCACAGCAGCCAACACAGCGATGGGGAATGACCCTTCTTCACTCACTGTGTCAGTTTACAGTCACCATTTCTGTTGCTTTGTTATTTTCCCCTTAGCTGTTTGTCTCTTCCAGCCCTTTAGATCACTCATGTGAAAGTACTGGGGCAGTCATTCCAAAAGAGAAATGGAAAGCTGTAATCAAAATGAGTGGGATGCAATTTATCTGTCACATAAGTTGTCATCAGTGGTTTTGTGCAAAGAAAATGTGAAAAAAGAGCTTGTACTGATACACATGGGATTCCCAACTTAAAGACAATAACGATTATTGCATTTTGACCTCACAGCTAGCAATTTGAAAGATGTAAGAGTGTGCACAATTGAAATTTCCATTCTCCTTCTGAGAAAAATTCTCTTCATTTTCTTTCCAACATACTACCCACCCTGCACATGAAGAGCAAGCCTGAAAATGTAAAAATGTTCCATTTGTTTGCTTTTAAAGGTTTGATGTTAGAAGAAGCTTGCTGACAGAAGTTTTTCCTCTCCAAGCATTTTAGATGAGTGTCACTTGCAATGCTAGAAAATAGTGCTTGGAAAGCTTTATAAGTTGTGTAAAAGATTGGCTTCTAGGGCTGCAGAATGAAGCTTTTTTAGCTTTCTGAAGGACCACACATGCCGGTGTTTGACCTTCCTGAAACAAATTACTATCTATGTCCTTCGATGCCACCTTTTTGGATAAAAGACAGCTAAGTTGGGTATAGAGGTCTTTGGTGTCACCAGAGATGGCTGATTGGCTTTCCCATATGCCCCTAATTTGCAGTTTTCTTCATCTGAAAAATGCAACTGAGTGACAGGAACTCTTACAAGCAAAACTGTGGCTCACACATACACACACGTGCACATATGCACACATATAAGTATATAGCTATGTAGACACATACTTATATTCAGGCATTGCTGAATCAGTAGCTCTATGGCAGTGAGGCTGCTGCAGCTCCATGCCCCCAAGTCCAGCCAGTTACAAGGCTGAGGATGTATTCCCATAGGCACACACATAAACACATGTATACAACACATACGTATATATATACTGCCAGCCACACAGAACACAGACACACTCAGCAGCAACAGCCTTATGCTGTTGCCCTCTCTAGCTGACCAGGATGAATGTTTGTTAGTAGGAAAAACATATAAATATGTATGATGTGGATCCCTCCACCAGCTGGGAGTAGGCACTCAGTCTGCCCAGTAGCTGCCCCAGTAGCTGCCCCTGGATCCCAGTGTCCCCAGTTGCTGGCACCTGGTCGTAAGAGCCCCAGAGGCTGCAGCCCCACTCCAGCTGCTGGTACAGAGCTCCTTGCACACACACACACACACACACACACACACACTCACAGAGTGTGGATCCTTCCTGGAACTGGGCTTAGACACAGACAATCCCATAGCTGGCCCCAGATCCTCGTTCTCTCCATCGCCTCCCGCACAGAGATGCACACACATACAAAGGGGTCTCTTATCCACTCAGACCCTGTGGCCTCTTGGGTGGCTGGCCTGGACCCCCTGGTCCCTCCAGTGGCCAACTCCTCATGCTGTCCCATTCCTGGACACATATACCACTGGCTCCCACACCATGTCACCTCTTCACCAGCTCGTCCAGTTTGATATTCACTAGCCAACCCTCACTGACATACATACCCTCACTCCCATTGATGGCATTGCAGACACACGGACACTCTGATCCATGGCCCGACTCTGATGGCTGACACCGAGACCTCCATATACACACATGCGCATATACACAGTCCCTTAATCAAGAAAATAGTTAGAAATGGAGTTTGGTGAGAAGGCAGATCAGGCTGTGCTGACCAGGTGCAGGGCATGGCCAGACAAGCATGCTGACCAGCCACTGTTCACACACAAGTGGCCCCTTTCCTTTTACCCTACTTCACTTTTTTTTTTTTTTACACGTTCATTCCTCCCCAGACCACTTTGATCCTTCCCATTCCCCACCTTGGGTTCCTCCCCTGAATGTCCCATAAAAAGTCTTGTACCATCCCAAAATGTTCTTCCCCAGCATCCCACATTGTCTCATATACACCCTGTAGGCATTGACCCCCTCAGTCTGAAAAATGAAGGCTCTGGAGAGCCTCTCCCCTTGGGTGCCCCCCAAACCCCTGGGGCTGAGGGTCCCCTGTGACAGCCTGGGGGGGCTGGGGAGATGCTCATGTCTCAGTGGGTTACTGGGACTCCCTCCCCTGCCATTGTGCCTAGTGACACTCCAACATAGTGCATATCTGCAGGTTTATCTGGTTTTCCTATAGGCTGCTGCCTCCAGTCAGACCATGTCCAGTACAGGGAGAGGAGTCAGGATCTCTCTAGTATTGGGAGAGCTGAGTGAAATTGGTAGTGAGGGAAGTCAGCACTCTCTGATTCTGCTCCCCCTCCAGGAGCTTACCTAAACCAAATCCCTAATTTTAAGAGTTTTCAAGTAGTTCTGTGATAGCCGATAAACCTAAGCAATGGTAAGCTTATCTTCACTTTGCTTCACTTACCTTAGTGACGTGCTTACCTTCTTTTTTAAAGTAAACTTTAAATGTTAATTAAAAAAGTGACCTTGGCTAGGTCGCTTCATCTCTCTGTGATTCTCTTCTCCCTTTTGTACAGTTAAGACAATAAAACAATGCACCCACATGGGTATTGTGAAGCTTAATTAACTAGTGTGTGCAGGACTCTGAGGTGCTGCAAAGGAGAGCACTGTAAGCACAGAAAATTAATGGGAGGATGAATATTATACAATAACCTGACAGAGCCTCTGTAAGTGAACAATTTGAAAAAAAACCCCCTCACCTCAGATCAGGTTTTCCAGTGTGCTGAAATAAGTTTTGCAGCAGTGACTTCAGATTCAGTGTTCAGTGGCCAGAAGCACAAAAGAAGGGAGCAGCTTGCAGGCCCAGGTTAATTGCTCAATTCAATAGAATCATTTACTGTTGGACTCGATGACCTTAAGGTTCTTTTCCAACCTAAATAATTCTATGATTCTACGATTCGCAGAACACAGGTTTCACCCATCTAAATTTTCACAGTCCTCTCAGCACTGCCATTAGAATAACGGGTACAAACTGTCTCTAAAATCTGTTCAAAATGGAGCATCAAGCAGCCTGGAAAGTTTTTTGGCCCCAGTTTCTTTTATGAATCTGGTCAAGCTTCATCTAGTGATCTACCTATGCTTGCCAGATTTCCACTTCAGGAGTATCCATACCACAGCTTCTGTCAATGCGTGTTGTTTTCAGGTTCCAGTCTCATGCAAAGCTTGGGTGAGGCCCAGAAGGTGGAGATATTAGGAAAGAATAAAGACAGTATCTACACAACCCAAAGAAAGAAGAAACTGTAGAATGGCACATAGCAACAGCAAAAAATTGATTGTGTGAATTTTCTGTACTTTAAAACAAGTTCGTTTGGTAGTTTATACAATATTTTAAATGACCTTATCATAAGCATCCGTAAGCATCTCAGCTGTGTAGCTGAATAACTTCCCTGATTATGACAAAAAATCATAATAACCAAGCCATGAAGTTCTGTTTTTCAGTGTAAGACATAGCAGATGCCAGGTTTCCTAGTGATGCCACGGTCCTTAGAAGCCAGGTGATGAACAGTTAATTTTTAGACAGTTACCAGGCAACAGTTGGGACTAACAGAAGGTCACAAACAACTCCTCAATTTTCTTTCCTAAATCTGAGCTGCTGGATTTATATTTTCCACTGGAGGTTTTAGCCATGGAAAAAGGTTGATATCATATATTGGTTAGATTAGATAAGTGATTTCCTTTAGCAGGTCTAAGTACTCAATAAATCTATTCCTTTGTAAATATAATATAGAAATACTCCTTCAATTTTTCATGTGCATAGATCTAAGAAATTCTACCTGCAAGAAATCTCACAGCCATTCTGTGGTATTGCAAAAAATATAAGCCTGTGGTTTTGCTTTTTGTTTAGATTTTCTTTTATCTGTCATTTCTGTTTTGACGTTTCCCAAACTTCAGTTACCAACCGTTCTAATCATTACCATTAAATTATGAATGATTGTTTAACGAACAATGGAACATTCAGCTATGCTACATTTTTTTCTATTTCTCCCCCTTGCTTTCACTAACAAATCGACTGAGTTTGATATGCTTACAAAAGAGGTAAAATGGCATGTTTGCCTGCAATAGGAGGGATCTGGACTTGAAGATCAAGATGTACTTTCCTCTATTATTTTTCTACCATAATGTCAGTTTGTCATACTGTCATTTACATGCCAATAATCCCTCTACCTTCACACTCCAAGTCGTCCAAAGTCTGAGCTCGACACACAGGAAAAAAAAATTAAATAGGAACAAATGGAGGTTTCCTTTCAATTTTAGCATTTCATATAAAAAGAAATGGTATTTCATGTAATCTAATCACTCTCATACTTTTAGTATATAATCATCATCTCAATACCTCTTTCAAAGCATAGTCAACAACTGCAGCTCCTCACCTGCTGAGATTTCTATATCCACCAGTGTGATCTCATTTCTAAGAGGAACTGAATTAAACCATTGACATAAAAAATGTAAGCCCAGTGTTTCAGATGTAAGATGTGAAAATCCATGTCATTTTTTCCCCCATGCAGAAAATGGAAGATAGGGAGAAGGAAGGGCTCTGATTTCCCTACTTCACATACTGTACGTTACAGCACTGTAATGTGTCATTGTCCGCAGGCCATTAGGAACCTGGGTTTGTTTTTACTAATATTTATGACTGTTACTGCACTAGCTTCTACACAGAAGTTATGCTGTTCAATTACAGACCCATTGTGCTCAGCACTCCAGGAACACAAAAATCCAAGATTGTAAACTTGGGGGGTCAAGTCACTGCAAAGGAGTTTGAGAGCCTGCATCTACCTCCCAGAGGTTCTTTTGAATATTTCTGGCATTACTATCATTGTAAAGTATAACCGCCACACAATGAGTGGGATGCTTGAAAAGCTTAAGTGATACAATACACAGTAATATGATGCTTTGCTAGGTGTCTTATTCAAAGCTAAGCTGAGATGATACATCTTACTCCAGATTTCTGTAGCATCTGGCATTTCACAAACATTGATCAACTGTGTCTGACATTTCCCTTATATAGGCAAGTGTTAGTAAAGCTATGATGTGTGTGACAAAACTGAAATATGCAGGGGTTGAGGACAATATTTTCACACTTGGAAGTCGACGCCCATATTGTGTCCATGGAGCTGACTGCAAGTCCCTAAAGATCCAGCTCTGGCTTCATAACAGATTTGACCTGACCTAAGTCTGGGCTGTTATCTAAAGGGATATTTCTACCTCCTGCTCTCTGACCCCAGCCACATTCCCTCCCTTGTGCCACCACAAAGTGTTGTGTGGATACACAGTAGGTCAGACCAGGGAACTGATCTAGCTGAAAACCTGGGAAAACAAAACAAAACAAAACAGAAAAAAGCAGCTGAGCAGATGGCTTGGTCATATCAAATGGACCATGAAACTGCGCCCTTAGGTTCAACACCTCTGCACTGCCCTTTGAAGAGCTGCGCTTTAGGTAGGTGGGGGAGAAATAAATGAAAGGAGTCTTGGCTGTGCTCTGCCTGTTCAACACAGACTGGTTGAGCAGAAGACTTACTGTGCATGGAAGGCTTGAGCTCTCCCCTGCCAGTGTGTCCCAGAGCTCACCGGCAGTCCGCGCAATCAGCAGGAGAGGTTTGGGGGTTAATAGCTCTCCCTCCTACCCCTATAAGTGGGATGGTGCCATTCTGTCACACCTCCTTCTGCTTGGGTCCAGCAGTGCTACTGTGGCACACTCTATCCTCCCTTCACAAATAATCCCATACTTCCCATCACTCACCGCCTTCCTTTCTCTTGTACAAGACATTCTCCTTTGCTAGAAATGTCCCTAAAGTTTCCACATCCTCACCCCTTCTTCCCCAGACCCCACAAGCTCCTGTGCCTGGGGTTACTCAGCATTCTCCAGCTTCAGGCCACACTGGCCAACAGCCAAACTCATTCAGGACAAATCCAGAGCACACCTCAAATCCTTCTCTCCCTGTTCACTTGAATATACTCAAAGCACTTGGCAGTATTGTGACTCTAACTTTAAATCATCATCCAAGAACCAAGGGGGTCCTTCAGCCCACCCCCATACATCCCAACAAAAGATGACAACTAGAAGAAAACCTTGCTTAAAAAATCACTTTATCCCATTAAAGCAGTTTTCAACTAATTGGGAACACTACACTGTTTTTTTTAATACTTTAACCAAAATGTTTCCCTTTGGCTATGTTTATCATTGAAACAAAGCCATTTTATCAAACAAAAAGACAGCACTGGGTCTGGTTTACAGCCAATATGCTGAAGGCTTCAGGAACAGTTTTATCATCATTTAAATCAATTGACAATGCTGAATGTTTTAGGAAAACAATGGGGAAATCATGTAGGATCTTTGCAGTAGATGAGTGCTCCAACCAGTTCACAAATTTTTTTTATGGCCAAGTGGATCTGAACTGGTGGCTGTTTCCTTTTGTCTTACACTACTAGAGAAGGACAAAATCTTGAGAAAAAAAAAGGTGTCATCAGTCTTTGTTTTTTTCTCTTTTACTTGTAAAGAATGACAATGAATATGTTTCGTATCTATCAGTCATTTACAGTGTGTTGTGATAAGCAACTATGAACTTTTGGAAGTGGTTACCTGTCACTTCACTGTGCAGAGATCCAAAACACCCTTCTTGTGGCAGGGCCCAAACTCATCTCACCTGAATTGTGGCATTTACCTAAACTGTCTCCAAACTGAGGCTAAACTGTCCTTCCGGTGGTTATCTCCTTGCATTGACTACAGACAAAACTTAGGTTAAAAGCAATCCAAACAGACATCTCACTGCTGCACTTCCTTAAGGAGGAGGCACTGATGTCTCTGGGTACTCTTTTTAGGCATCGTGCTGTTGTTTTTATGTGCTTGTGTTAGGTAGACTAGATCTTGCAACTTGGTGATAAAAAGGAAAAGTCTGGGTTGGGAGAGGTGTAAGACCCTGAGATGACCAGGAAACTTTTCTCATGCAAAAATCCATTTTAAAATGTACTTGATGTTTAGTCATCTGCAAAAACCTTGGCAGGTAGTTAGCATCACCTACACACTGGGACAGAGAGCGCAGGATGTTATTCTTTTATTCCCACTTCTAGCACTGACTGTTTGTATGACCTTGGACAGATGAATTCCCAGTTCCATCTCCTCTCTCTCTACCCACCTTTTCTTCTGCTTAGCTTATGAAATTTCTGCTATAAGGACTGTGTTTTTATACAATAACCAGATGTGACAAAACTAGATTCCATGCCCTGATGACCAGGGCTCTTCAGTAGAATTGCTCTTTCCCAAGGCTCTTTCCCTTGAGGGTGTAGGCAGAGAAGGCTGGTTGGGAAAATTCTTGGTAGTAACAGAGCGAGAATTAGAAGGAACTCAGGATTGAAAGCCCTCTGTGGCCTGAAGGCGACCTGGGGGCAAGGAAAGCCTCAGATAGAGCTACTGTAGAGGATTAGGGTCTTTTATTGCACAGCATCTCATAAAGTCCCAATGGAACCTATGCAGCATGATCAGGAAGTGACCAAAAACCCACTGATCTGCACAGAAAAAATGGAGAAACTAGTAACTTGTGAATACTAGCACTAGTAAGTCTTCAGACTCAGTTAACACTTTTAGAGCCTACCGTGGGACATATTAAGAGACCACACATGCACTCTGTGTGTGTCACGTACAGACTGAGACATCACACCTGAGCAGAGAAATTCCATTTACATTAAGAGCCTTTACACCTCTGGTGTTACCCTTTAAAGGAACACAAATCTGACATGCAGTCCCCTGAAATCTGCACAGTCTTAGTGTAAATAACTGTGGAGACCTCAGATCTGTCTCCCAAATGTGAATCCCCACCTCCTATTATCTACAAGGTCAAGATGATGCCACCAGTTTTCCTTCCCCTCCAAAGCTATGCAAAATGTACACCTCTTTTCAGGTGGTCCAGAACAGATATTCAGGAACTGAAACGAGACATAATTTTTAACATCCCTCAGGCTATCAGGAAGCTGCACTGACCTCAGAACTACAATAGGAAAGTCTTACAGCTGTGTTGACCAGCTTTGACAAGAACCTGTAACACTTTACCTCTCAAATTGGTTTCAGTTCCCCAGGGACATTTCTGTCAAAGCTGAGTGCCACTTGCAAATAGGGACTGTTGTGTTGTCCTTGAAAAAGGCACATAAAAATAAACTTCAAACTTTTATAAAGCCCTGCAGTTTACTCATGTTAATTATTGAAAGATTTATACATGATATTAGGATGACCAAGTGTGATGATACGTGATAAGCGATTAATGAACTGCTCACCAATGAAAGACAGGTCCCTCATTCTGGTACAGCAGGAGAGGGGGACACAGGCTTAATGACCTGATGATATTTCTTCCAGACCTATTTTCTGTTATTGCATGGTTATGTGCCTCTATCAGATATGGAAAATCTATGCATAAAGAACAGATCTATGAATGTTTGCCCTCAGTACAGTTGTCTTTTTTAAACAGGTTTTTAAAAATGCCTGAAGCAAGTTCCTTTGTTTACCATTCAGATTTTAAATTTGGCACTTACAGTGCCATAATCTTATAGCTTGTCATCATAAATATGCTCATTTATGACCACCCAGCAGAGTATCTGCATTAACATTGTACTGAAACGCAGTGATTCAAGTTCCTGTCCTTTAGCAATAGTTTTCCTGTAAAAATGATCTAAAAATCACCTTGAATATGTTTCCTCCATTAGCAGCCTACAATTCAAAAAAGAAGATAATACAAAGTATTTGAATTTTAAACCATCAGTTTAATTTGATAAAAAAGCATGATATTTCTTATTAATATTCTGTATGCCTAACTGCTCTAATAAGCAATCTGAAGCACTGCATGGGCAGTTAGGAATAAAAAGCCTCAGTACACTGGATCCTTTGAAAGGAGTAGAGTATTCTGGCATGCTCAAATTGTACATGATGCACTTAAGAGCTCGTTTGTAAGAAGCTTTCTGCTCAGTGTTCAGTGAAACAGAAAAATTGTCATCAAAATTGGAGTGAAATAGTAGTATTTAGCATTACATAAGAAACTATTATTATTGCATCAGCTTCTGGTCTTAATTACAATGTATTTGTGAGAAAAAGCTTGTTGGTGATTTACTCATCCCACCTCCATCTCTTCCCAACCCTGTGTCCACTGTGACTGCCTCGACCTCTCGACCTCTCGCTTCAGGAGATTTACTGGTGGGAGAGTTGCCACATGGCTGAAGTTTGTCCGAGGACTCCAGCATGCAATGCAGATGCAACTCAAGGAATGAAGTTGAAGTTTCACCTGTGAAAAGAGCAGGGTGTTCTCTGAAACTGGAATTATACTGATTTTCTTATCTTTGCCCAATCAGAAGTTGCTGTGAATGACCAAATGAAGTAGCAAGGAACACAGGAAACAATAAAAGAGAGAGAGGCACCATCTTTCTCTCCAGAGGTAATCAACATTTTTACAGCATTGACACAGACTAAAACAACCATGCGGACTTCACTCCTCCCTCAAGGAGCTATTCTGCCCATTTAGGATCAACAGTGTCCCGCCTGCCAGTGACGTGTCTTTCTTCAAGTGCTGAAGTATTAAATGGGTATTAGATTGGCCATGGGAAAAGCTGAGGCTCCAAACCCAACAATCCATGAGCTTGGTTTGGGAGGGAAGCAGGAGAAGATAGACATGATCCTTATCATTTGTGCATGTCAATCCCATACACAAATACAGGCTGGGCAGAGACTGGATCAAGAGCAGCCCTGAAGAGAGAGACTTAGGGGTGTTGGTGAATGCGAAGCTCAACGTGAGCCGGCGATGTTCACTTGCAGCCCAGAAGGCCAACCACATCCTGGACTGCATCAAAAGAAGCGTGGCCAGCAAGTCTAAGGAGGTGATTCTGTCCCTCTACTCCACTCTTGTGAGACCCCACCTGGAGTACTGTGTCCAGCTCTGGGGCCCCCAACATAAGAAGGACATGGACCTGTTGGAGCAGGTCCAGAGGAGGGCCACAAAGATGATCAAAGGATTAGAGCACCTTTCCTATGAGGACAGGCTGAGAGGTTGTTCAGCCTGGAGAAGAGAAGGCTCCAGGGAGACTTTATAGCAGCCTTCCAGAATCTGAAGGGCACGTGCAAGAAAGCTGGAGAGGGACTTTTTACAAGGGCATGTAGTGATAGGACAAGGCTTTAAACTGGAAGAGGGTAGATTTGGATTAGATCTCAGGAAGAAATTTTTCACTATGAGAGTGGTGAGGCACTGGAACAGGATGCCCAGAGAAGTTGTGGAGGTCCCATGCCTGGAAGTTTTCAAGGCCAGGTTGGATGGGGCTGTGAGCAACCTGGTCTAGGGGGAGGTGTTCTTGCCCATGTCAGGAGGGTTGGACCTAGATGATCTTTAAGGTCCCTTCCAACCTAAACTATTCTATGATTCTATGATCAATTTCTTTTCAAAGCACTCCAGTAGCTCCACCATCTTTCTCAGTCTCTTGGGGTACGCACTGTACTTTCCTCTCATTGGGACTGCCTGGTCTGTCTTTGTAAGACTGGGCAGATGGCAAACATGGAAAAGGAGTAACAGGCTGCCCAAGTCACATCTTTTTGATAGGATTCAATGAAACATTTCTCTCTTAGTGCAGTGGTGTGGGATTAGGTATTACAAGTTTCCCCTAGCATCTCCCACAGGGCATGCGCTGAACCACCCAAGTTGAGATGGAGTTATCTGGCAAGGCTTTTATTTCACAAACCCGGTAGGTTAAGGTATCCTTCTGTACCTGATCAGTTGCACTTCTTACACATAGATTTCACCTCACAGGCACTCAGCTGGCAAAGGAGACAATCAGGACCATATCATTTTGTAAATTAAAGAACCTGAATTCATATTTCTGGATCAGGGTGAAAAAGATGAATGGGACTGGCTCATTGAGTCCCATTCCCTGCAACCCCAGATGACCACACAGTAATTATCCGGGTTAAAGGGTGTGCAAAACTTCTCCCCATGCCACAGGCCACAGAATACTCCCCATCACCTTAAATCAGTCTTAAGCTGCAGTTACACAGGAGAGCAAATATATCACCAATGACCTAGAAGAACGGAAAAAACCCCACTTAAAAGCAGTTAAATAAAACTGCCAGCCAGACTTTAACAACTATGCAGAATAGGGCAAGGACAACTCTGACAATCTGATGGTCTCGCCTAGAGAAAAATTCCTCTCTAATCCCAGTCTAGTAATGATGAGTGCAGGACACAGCATACCTAAAGTATGCCACAGGATGTCAGTTCCCCTTCCTGTTTATAGCTATGATCAATGTTAAATGCATTAGACAGAGATAAAAAGACGAAAAAATAGCCAAATATTCATCCAAGGAGAAACTCAGTCATCCTTATAGAGTACGGATAAGCATTAGAAGCCCTAACATGGATTAATACAACAGTAATGTATCCCAACCACAGAGCCCATTAGGCCTGTTTCAGATCCCCTGAACAACTCGAGAACCACTATATCAGAAGAATACCTCCAGCAACCTCTCCCAAACCTGATAGCTTCCCTCATTTTCTTACTTCATATCTGCCTTACAGAAGCTGTACTAATACTGTCATCTCCACCTAATGTTTCAAATGGACATTTCGTAGGGGACACTCTACCCAATGCTTCACTTCCATACAGGTAGATGAAGTCCCCTGCATTCTACCTATCTAAAACAATCCATTATCTCTCAGAAGAAGTAGCACTAGAAAGAGAGCAGTACTCTTATGCAAACAATAAAATAATCTGCTTGAATTTCCATTCCAGGTCAGAAAATATTAAATCAATCCATGCAAAATAAGGAATAATCAGTCAAAAAAAGCTGAGAAGGACCCATCACAGCATAGTCTTAAGCATGATAGTTATTTTTCTGGCTGGAGGATTAAAATTGCAATAAACTGTTTGAACGCAGCTCTCCAACATCTGAAGATTCTTTTCCAACATCGAAGGCTGATGGATCTCTTGCAACATCCGTCCAACATCTGAGGAGAAGCCCATGCTTATGGGTCCCAGGCACAGACAGTCATCAGCCTCTTAAGTCCCTAAGGATTCCTACTTGGGTTAAATACTTGATTTTACCTGGCTTTAAACCCTTCTTAGTATTTACAGCTAGATGGCTTGGGAAATCTCATCCAGCCCAACAGCTTTTACAGCACCCATTCTTACGCATCTCACCATTCTGCCAGATGACTGATGCAAAAACATGAGGCTGAATGCCACAGTACCAGAGCTCAAGGGCTCAATGGTCCTTTGCAGCTGACTCAAGTTCAGGTCAATAGCTGGTGCAGATCACTTATTGGTAGGGGAGTCTCAGAGATAAATGAGAAATCTGTAAGCCCAAACTGGCCTTAAGCAGAAGATCTAAACTTCTTCACCCACACAAATTGGGTGTCCTTGTAGGATACCAGATGTGCTAGCAGCTGGTTTCCACAGAGCAGCACAAGCTGCAGCAGCCAAGTGAACTGACTGGAGACTTCACCTGCCTCCAGTTCACACTAAAATATGCACCATTTTTTATATTCATTAAGTGAGTTACAGACCAGTGTCACTATTACTCTGTGCCTTGAAGGGCAACACACCATGTGCTTCTACATCCAAGTACGGATAGCTTTGCCACTGCTGACGACTGCAGCAGAACGGGAAGCTTGTGAGCTGTGTCATTCATGAACAGTGACAGAAATTGAGATCAGTCTCATTATAGAAAAGAATCTTTAAAAGAGCACATCACTGTCCCATGGACAGTGACATTTACAAATGTTTTGCTGTTTACAGTGAGCAAAAAATATCACCTGTAGAGGTAATATTGTAGTGAAAATACAACGCTGCTGGAAAAGCAAAACCCAGAACAATACAACCTCATCCATGAGTTTCATGCTCAATAAATCCACTGGAAATTAAACTCAGCTGACAACATTTCAACAAGTGTTCTAATTTCCTTATAATCAAGCACATTAACAACCCACCATATTCATTTTCAATGGCTTCAGCTTCTCAGCCTAGCATATTGGAACAATTCAACACATCTGGGACTGAATTAATGTCACAAACAATTCCATACACTTGGAATGATCTTCTCACTTTACATTACATAGAAGACAGTCCTCAGAGCAAACAGTTAGCATTAAAATATCCCCACTTGTATAAATCACCCTTGGAGCTGAACAGGGCTATTATTAATTAGTGGCATATCCTCTGTGTTTATACAGCACCATTTGTGTGCCTGGTACATGTGAACAAAGTCACTACCCCAAGGAGCTTATAGTTTAAATTATACAGATAGCTAACTACATCATTATAAACTTGTTATAGATTTGAATCTAAAAAGAAGGCAGAGCAAGACAAAACCGTGGGGAGTGAATACATCTGTTTTGCAAGGGAATCTGAGCTAGGATACGAGGTTATGCAAGGATATAAGCTGCTCTTTTAATAAGTGTACCCTCTATAAGATAGAATTGGGTGGGGATGGAGAGGGTTTTCACTAGATCAAACGCTGGGGAGATGTTTAAAGCTAGATCCAAGAAAAGACCTGGGCACCGCAACTTTTGGGTCTTGCCCCCTACTGTATTATTTAGGCTACATCCAACAAAGGATTTATGTGGCTAAAGCAGGCAATGGTCTCAAAGGCATATCTAAATTTCCACACCTAGTGGCTGCTTAACCCTGGATGTGCATTAAGAATCAAGCTGATGTGCTATGTTTCCCAAGTACCCAGAGTTTGCTGCTCCTTCTGCCCACAACCATGAGACACTATCAGTGGCTTAGAGAGATCATCAGGAAAAGCAAAGCCTGGAAGTTATTTCCCATCCATTTTTGCTTTCGTTCTTCATTCCATAGCTTCCTTTCCATTTATTACCACACCCCCACTGCAGAAAGGCTTTGAGCCTTTAGTAACTTCTTTTCCTCCAGCATGTACAGTGCTTTAGCTCTTTGAATCTGACTTGCATCACTCAGGAGTTAAGCAATTTCTGCATCCATCCATGAGGTTAGCTGATGCAGCAAAAATCTCAAGAGCACTTAACACCTTTCTTCAGACTACTGAATTTAGTTCCCATGAATCTATATGTATTAATAGGTCCACTTTCATAAGGCAGGTGGCTGTTTTCTTCCAGTATTGTGTTGGGTAATACCTTTTTCTCCCTGTACAATCAACATCATGTAAAGAAAGAACATAGGCTCCTTGGGCCCAAACAACCATGGTAACAACTTGGCAGACAAATTTCAAACCTGGCTGATCTGGGAGGTTTCCAAGAGCACACAGAGAGTGCCACTAGAGGAATCTAACTTTTTAGAGGGCTACTATCCTGTTTCTACCCAGTAAAATGTAAAGTTTGGTCTTTGATCTATAGAAAGGTTGTTTCTGAATCCCACAACATTTTCAGCTTATGACTAACCTTAATTACAGCTGAAAACCCTGAGTTAATCCAGTGATATTCTCTTTCCCCAAATTGCCACCTGTACACATTTCTTAACCTTTCAGTTAATTTCTTGGAATAAAGTGTGTAGGAGAGGAGACTGGAGTATTTTGCTCACAAGCTGGTGGGGCTCATTGACAGACCTTTAAACTAGGCTTGAAGGGGGAGGGGGACAAGATCAGGTTTGCCCGTGACAAGCTGTGGGATGACACACCAAGGTTAGCGGGACAGGGTGCTAGTGAGGGCCCACAGCCTGTCACTCTGAGACGTGCTGGCTACACTGCAGCACACTTGAAGTCTTATGGAGATGAGCCAGGGAATCCTGAGGTAATAGGAGCCAATAGGGAAACACCAGTAAAATACCTCAAAGGATTTAAGGGATGTTTCTCTAAGAAGGTGACATGGCCAACAGCCCAGCTGAAGTGCCTCCACACCAATGCATGCAGCATGGGCAGCAAACAGGAGGGGCTGGAAGCCACCATGCTGCTAGAAAGCTATGGCCTAGTTGCCATTACTGGAACTGGGTGGGATGAATGCCATGACTGGATTGCGGCTGTTGATGGCTACATGCTATTCAGAAGGGACAGGTGAAAAAGGAGGAGCAGAGGCGTTGTCCTCTACATCAAGAAATGGATAGAGTGTGAAGAGCTGTCTCTGAAGAATAGCCACAAGCAGGTTGAAAGCTTACGGATAAGAATTAGAGACTGAGGCAACAAAGAGAACCTTGTGGCTGGTGTCTACTACAGGTCACCCGATCAAGGGGAGCCTGGTGACAAAGCCTTCTTACTCCAGCTACAGGAAGCATCATGCTTGCAGGCTCTCGTCCTGCTGGGGGACTTTAAACACCCCAACGTCTGCTGGAAAAGTAGCATGGTGAGCTGTAGGCAATCCAGGAGACTCTTGGAGTGCATTGAGAATAACTTCTTAAGCCAGGTAATAGACAGCCCTATGATGGAGTGACTACATCAGTGGACAAGGGAAGAGCTATGGATATTGTCTGTCTGGAGTTCTGTAAGACCTTTGACACGGTCCCCCACAACATCCTTCTCTCTAAATTGGAGATGTATGGATTTGATGGGTGGACTGTTTGGTGGATGAGGAATTGGTTGGATGGTCACATCCAGAAGGTAGTGGTCAACAGCTGTATGACCAGAGAAGATCGGTGATGAGTTGTGTCCCTCAGGGGTCACACTGGGACCAGTGCTGTTCAGTATCTTCATCAATGACACAGACAGTGGGATCAAGTGCACCCTCAGCAAGGTTGCAGACAACACCAAGCTGAGTAGCAGTGAGGCTGACACGCCTGAGGGACGGGACGCCATCCAGAGGGACATGGACAAGCTCAAGAAGTGGGCCCATGTAAACCTCATGAGGTTCAACAAGGCCAAGTGCAGGGTCATGCACCTGGGTTGGGGCAACCCCTGCTATCAGTACAGTCTGGGGGATGAAGGGATAGAGAGCTGCCCTGCCAAGAAGGACTTGGGAGTACTGGTGGATGAAAAGCTGGACATGGGCTAGCAATGCGCACTCACAGCCCAGAAAGCCAACCATATCCTGGGCTGCATCAAAAGAAGCATGGCCAGCAGGTTGAGGGAGGGGACTCTGCCCCTCTACTCCACTCTCGTGAGACCCCACCTGGAATACTGCATCCAGCTCTGGAGCCCTTAGCACAGGAAAGACATGGACCTGTTGAAGCGGGTCCAGAGGACAGCCCCGCAAAAATGATCGGAGGGGTGGAACGCGTCTCCTATGAGGACAGGCTGAGAGAGCTGGGGTTGTTCAGCCTGGAGAAGAGAAGGCTCCAGGGAGACTTCATTGTGGCCTTTCAGTATTTAGAGGGGGCTTATAAGAAAGGTGGGGACAAACGTTTTACCTGGGCCTGTTGCGATAGGACAAGGGGTAATGGTTTTAAACTAAAGGAGGGTAGATCCAGACTAGATATAAGGAAGAAATTTTTTACCATGAAGGTGGTGAAACACTCGAACAAGTTGCCCAGAGAGGTGGTAGATGCCCCATCCCTGGAAACATTCAAGGTCACGTTGGACAGGACTTTGAGCAACCTGATCTAGCTGAAGATGTCCGGGCTCATTGCAGTAGGGTTGCACTAGATGATCTTTACAGGTCCCTTCCAACCCAAGCTATTCTATGATTCTATGATTGCTTGAGGCAGCCTTTACCATTATGCACCTAACAGCGTTTGTCAAGCGTATTGAAAGTCCTCTGTCAGTTGGATATGTCATGCAGTAGTGGAGGTATGCTATAAGAAAGCAAAAAGAAACCCTCACCTCTGGGAAATGCTAGCCTTGTAACAAAAATACATGTGACATAAAAATGTGGAAATTCTTTCTTTTTTTAATTGTCAGTTTCTGTGCAATTTTCTGAAAAAAAAAAAAAAATTGTCCTTTACACAAAAAGCTTATTTTATGGTGAAAAATATATTTTGTGGATCAATAGATTGAAGGCTAAAGGAAAGTGATATAATCATCTTGTCCGATCTGTAGAAATCCATCTGAGGAATATCATTAACCAAAAATCTTTGCATCAGCCTTGTAACTTCTTTGGAAGTAATGACATTTTAGAATAATATGTGGATTTAAACAGCTCAAACGATAAGAATCTACCATAGCCCAATTCATTATCTCTACTGTCAAAAATAGTCTCCATATTATACAGCATCAGCTTCCGCACTTTGTGTCACATAAAGATATTTTATTCTCTTCTAACCAATTACTCCTCATGAAAAATATTTTTCCCATGTAGGACTGTGCTTAAACCACCTTTCAGCTTTGTCTTGGGTAAGCAGAACAGATCGAGTTTTTTAGGTTCTCGCTAGAAGGCATGTTTCCTGCACTATCCTGTGGCTGTTTTCTGAATTATTTATCAATTAAAAGAAAAATGCCAGCTTACTTTGGCACATTGCCTTGTTTGTATCTGGATACCCTAGGAAATATTCACTGATAAGCATGAATGCTATTCTCTTTCTCTTAGGACAAACCAAAATGAAGATTACTTCTCAGCTTATGCTGCAAGAGAATTGTTTTGATGCCACTTGCTTATTCTCTTATAAATAAGCAGAAGTTTCAATAACTGATGATTCTTTTTTGAGAACACAGATGAAAGCAGCTAGAAAAGAACAAATATCCCCAAACTTTTCTGAAAACCTCATTAACTTGAAAGTTGAATCTTGGGCTTCAAGAGGAGTCATCAGACCAAAATCTGTGTGTGAAAATTTATATATATATGTATACAGATGATACACATACATACACACACGTATATATATCATACAGATCTTTTATATATATATTTTATATAAAAATATTAAAAAAAAAAAAAGCTGTGGACCATATGTGGACCAGTCCACTAAGGAACTTTCAACTTCAGTCATCTTTGAAAGAGCAAGACTGTTGAATTTTTTCCAGCTGCACCAGGACCAACATAAGTGTCTTGACTTTCAGGACAGCCAGTTCAAGTCCGAAATCCCCAGCCCACATCCAGTCAGCCTGGAGAATCCTGAGTTTCTGCATCAATGCTTTTTACCCAGGCCTTCAAACTGGCTGCTGCTGGGCCTCTCCCTGGTCACCAAGACCAAAGTGACTTTGTCTTCAGAGGCAAGGAAGGAGGGGACATTCATTTGCAACAAAGCCCTACAGCCTGATAGTTTTATTTTGAAAATGCATGAATAAAACTTGCAATTGCTAGCACTACAACCACTGCACTGTTCAGAGGAGGAAGGATGAGAAGAAACCTGGCTACTCTTAGACAAAATTAAATTGTCTGTAACTCTAGGAGGTTCTATTACTGCATATTATTTGTTTCTCCTCTACAGTCACAGAACCCTGTAACTTTAGCCTAAAAAATGTAATAATAACAGGCTTAATTCTAATTTTAAGAAATCTAATGAGACAATTTTATATCCTTCAGTCTTTTTTATAAAAGTAAATTTATATAATCTACAGGCAAAATAGTTTTCAGATACTTAACTGTAAAAAGTGATTTGAACTTGCAAATATGGCATGGCTGTCGCACCCTAGACCCTAAAAACTATGACATATGCATCAGGAATATTTCTGATATGATCCAAATCCCATTGGAATGGACGTAAGCTTCCCATTAACTTCATTAGGCTTTCGGTCCAGTCCTTGATCCATTCAGTGCAGTGTCAGGTTAGAAAAACCTCAGCCTGCTTTGCTGTTAGTGAGGCGCAGAGAAATATTTGGAGGTTCAGCACAAGATTTATTTTTTTGTAAAGAGCCATTGGAATAAGGGGGAAACAATGAAGGGAAGGAAGGGTAAATCCATAAATAGAGTTTATTTTGTGAGGCAAAATTCCACAGCAACCACAAACATCTCATTTATTTCAACTGACACCTTCCGAGTAGGTACATGGTTGCACATGTAACACTTTCTCATATTTTTCCCCCAGGATACAGTTTTGTTTACACTCCCAGTGCTGTGAATTTATAACTGAGGCATTGTTTGGGTTATTACATGTAATAGGAACTGTATTTTCACAGATGGCATACCTTCCTTGCCAGATGTCTGTTTTTAACAGTGTCCTAATAACTACTGCATATGTTAACTTCATTCTGAATATTAAAAAATATTGCCTTGAAGGGACAAACCCTTTATTTTTAGGCTACTTTTGTAATCACTGAAACAACTTCTGAAAGTATGAACTGGATTCACCAGTAGTTGCAGGCTGGAAATCAGCTACAACTCTCTCTCTGAAAAGTGAATGCTTCTGTGCCACTGGACCTGCCAGGCAGCAGACATGAATTACTGGATTAAAATCCTGTTTGTGACAGACAGTAGATCATTTTGTAGCTATATGCCTCCAGATCCCCTTCTAGTCTTAGAAATCTGTGATTCACCTTCTGAACAAGCTTCACATAACCATCACAATTATCAAACAAACCCCTAATTTCTTTCCTTAAAAGATTACAGTCTTGAAAACCAAAGGAAACAGACAATGCCTGGGGGTTGAAGAAAGAGCACACAAACAGCACAGATGGGCTTCAAAGATATTGTTGAGCAGCATTGCCAAATCCAAACATTTCGAAACTGTGAGTCAGGCACCAGAAAAGTCTTGAAATTTACTTACAATTCATGAGATGTGAAAAATAACTTATTTCAGTAACGCCTGCATTATTGTGCAGGCACATTCGCTACCCAACTGCCTGTCAGTTGTCCTCCCCCAACAGTTTTTGCATCCATTGGCTAATTTCAACTACGTTTGTCGGAAGAGCGGAGAGCTGAATGGTGTTGACTCCTTATGAGATCTGCAGGTGGCTGGGTTGGGGGTGAAGCCCACGCTGGTGGCTGCAGAGGGAGGAAGGCAGGGATAACCCGGACCTCCTCTACACTGAACAATTCACCCTCACCCATGCAGCTCCTTACATGCCATGTGCAAGCCAACCAGGTCAGGAGTGGGAGCTGCAGACATTGTTTGGGGCTGGACGTACAGGGGAGTAGGGAGGTATTTGGGGAAACATGAAGGATCTCATTAAAGAGGTAGAGGGAGAAAGCAAGCTAATGTAGCTGGACACCATGGGGTGTGAAGAAGGCTGTGGGTGGGGTGTGACAGTACCCAAGAGTCACGTGAGGCTCCACAGCCATAGCAGGCTATCTATATTTTAATCCCAGATGTTGACAACATGGATGCTAAGTACTGGATAAACTAAATGGGACTCACAAACCCTTCCTCACAGAACTGTACTGAAGAGTTTAGTGCCCCTGCATCCTTCCCCTTGCTACTGGATGCTACTGCATTGCCTTTCCAGTGGTTGTTGCTCACTTGTGATTTGCTAGCTCATTCACTATACATCCATGCAAGTGTATCATAATTGCTTCAAAGTAAAGTAAGTTAGTGACAACCTAACACTGAATTCAGGTAAAGTGGTCTGGAAGAGTGCTGGCAGCGGACAGGAGACAGGAAGGCAAACGGAAACCTCCTCAAGCTGAGAAGTTGCTCAAGCCAAAGTACTGTGAAGTAAATCCTGGAGATTTTCCTTACCAAATCACTAGTGCTAACCCAGCAACATCTTTGTGTTTCCAAAAGTTGTTTTTTTCCATGCCTTACCTGATGGAAGGTGAGTGTTTTCTCTCCATTTTCCTGTTGACAGCTATTGTCATTGCAAGTTTACCACCTCCATCAGTTTGAAGGAGCTGGATGAGGACTGTGTGTTCATGGAATCTGAATTCCTCCTCCTGGCCCTTCGTTGCAACAACTGGTGCACATCAGAGGAGAAGAAGCGTGACTCTGTGGTGAAGTTCCCAGGCTATGAACAAATAAAAATTTGTCAACCTGGTGTCTTTCAGAAGCATGGCTTTCTCGCACATATTACAGTGTCGTGTTGCTCACTTTATTTTGACATAACTTGAGATTCTGCTTTCCAGAACATGAGAAGAAATATTCTGAAAGGAAACAGAAGAGGCCTAATTGGAGCATAGTGATCTCAAGAGATTCTCTGGAACCTGTAATATCTGAAGTTTTCATTTTTAAAAGACATTATACCCAGATCTGATACCAAGAAATGTGTGGTACTGTTATGTTTCTCACTTGCAAGCATACTTGCCTAAAGAATCTGCCCTTATCCCTGCAGTATGGCTACAGGGCTATGCAAACAGTAATACTAAAACCCATCTGTTACATTTCAGCTACCTTTTCCACTCCTCCGCTAGGTTCATCATCATGCCTTTACCCCAGGAGGAACTGACTTTAGAGAAGCTCTGTCAGACAGGTAATGGTCCATACAGTCAGCTCAGTTCTAGAGGTACATAAATCCAGAATAACTCAAGTGGTGAGCAGAGATGTTTTGAACTTGCTTTACTGTAGATAGGTAAAAAGTCATGGATGTCTCAGGGTTTACATGTTTCTTGCTTTCTGTTCAAATGCAATCAAAAGTTGTTTACAGACATTTGCAGTGACTCCATATAATCATCTGGACAGTTGACCTCCTTGACACGTCATCATTGCCAGATTGAACAAGCTCTAACATATGTGCTGGAAGTGAAGGCTCCCCTACGCTATTGCTGAGACCTGTCAAAAGGATGGTTTACCAGAAACTGTATTTCTATAATGAAAACAAATAGAGTTTAAAGAGTTCAGCTGGAGTTCATAGAGGAGCAGAGACTCACTGACTGATTTTTCTAGCTAAGCAGCAAAGTAAAAGCATATGTCTACTAGCATTCAAGACCACAAATAAAAGAATGGATTGTGATAATCTGATTTAAAAGGAGAAAACGTGGACTGGGTGGTCAGCTGTTATAGACATTCAGTTGAGCTTGTTTGTCTCACAGGTTTTATGTATATATTTACATATTAATACCCATACTATCACCACGTCCCCTCATTTAGTCTCGCCTCTGTAGTAACCAATACTTTTCCTTACACTGGTGTTCTTTATATGACAGAATGACAATTTCTCAGCAGTTTCAGCCTGTAGTCTAGGGCTGGCAGCCTAATTAGGAAGTGTGATGTTATTCCAGACCCAACTGACCATGTCAGGAAGCATGCCGGGATTTCTCAGACTGAAGTCCAGCACCTTCTCAAAAGCTTCTGCCTTGTCGCAGAGACTTCGATGCCACCTCAATATGGTTGGGCTATGGGTAATGCAGGACAATGCTGGATCAAGATAAGGGCAAAGTCCTACAGTTTCCTTTGCACACACCAAACCAACTGATCATTTAAAGAGAGAAAATTTCTAATGTCAGAGACAGGCTGAGATTGCCCATTGGAAGGAAGAAACAAGCCTGACCAACGTAGCTCATCCTATGGAAAGACTAATCAGACTGGCTCTCTAGTCAGATTCAGAGAGAATAGCAGGACACAAAGAAAGCTAAAGAAAAGCAAGCATGACTGTGTCACTTGTAGGTAACCCCCAGGGGATCCACCGCTCTCCCCCACAGGAGCTGGGTACAGACTGTGAGCCAAGACACAAGAGAAATCCATGTGCCCTAGAAATACTAACTGGAGCAATCAAAAGTCTGATGACACCGGCAAGGGATGGACAATCAGCAGGGAGTGAGATTTGGTATCATCTTGGGCATAGTCCAGGCCACAGGGAGGTTCAGGGAGGTTTTGCCACGAATTTAATTAGTGATGAGCTTACTCCCAAGAATTATCTTTTCCTATACTCTCATTACTTCAGTTGGCACTCTGCTCAAAACCACACAAGGCTGTTTTCTGCATTGAAAAAAAGCATTATGAGTGATGAAATGGTAAAATAAACATTAGTTGCCTCCACTCTCCTTCGTAACACGTATTCCGCTTCAACTTAAAAATTAAACTGAGCCTCTCGGTGTGACTGTTCAAGCATCTTGCCCAGCCATCCGTCTCCCAGCTGTGCAGTGTGCTACTTGGACCTCACTGCCAAATGTAAGCACTCGTGTAATCCAAGCCAGGTGATTAGCATAAAGACTCTTTTAATTTGTGTTATGGTATTGGTATTTTTTTAATGTATATGATGTTTAATTCATTTGTTTCAGGGCTGTATGTTTGCAGGTTCCATGTCTTTGTTTAATAGATAAGTTATGTATCACTTACTACATAAATAGCTTGGAAGCTGAGAGCCTCTCAACGTGTGAGTGACAGAGCCAGGAATAAAATGTAAAGTCTCTCGTTTACAACCATGAATTCATCCTCCAGCACATGCTGCTTTTATTGTATTAAAGAGCTAATATTTTCTCCTTCTAACCTTCCATACTTACTCCTTATTTTCAGTACCCATAATCCCCTAGGATACTTCATTATTTTTAGATTACAAGACGTTTGAAAAGTTTTAACCTGTATTTTGTCATTGACTGTAGTAAGCAAAGCTAAAACCATAAAAGAAAGGCAATCTATCTGTTGTATGTGAGATCTTTCAGAAGATTTTAGGTAAAAATTTTGCTTGATTGGAGGGAGCCTGAAAAACAGAGGACAAAGAATTACTGTGAAACCAACAAAACCTGCATGATTTTGTTCTGCTGTATGATGTGAAATCTTTTCCAGTTTGTATATGTGTATTTTGCAGTGCTTGCTTCAAATTCTTTGTCCTCTTTAGAAAAGTAAAATAATGAACAGATTATATTGCTCCATTTCAAGGAAGAAAACAACAAAGAAAAGCCAAGTGGAACCCCAGATTATATAAATAAAGGCAATTTTTACTGACAGTGTTCTGATCCAAATATTTATTTATTTCCTAACTCATACAAAATTGATGCTTGTGGAGGTATTGGGTTAAAAGGGTTGGAAAATGAAATCTTCTAGTTATCCACAGAGAACATATAATACCAATGAAGCAATGAAAACTTCTTTGATTTGAATAAGAAATATATTACATATGGTTTACAGCAATGAGATCTAGTGTCGTATAGAAAATGATGGTTTAGAGCAACAGTATCAGGAAGGAGATTGATACTTGCTGTGGCTGGAATGGGTCGCCCTTCACCCAGGTCTGTCCAGTGCATGGGGAGGCTTCACTTCCACAACCCCAAAAGGGAAAGCTAACTGTCACCGCTGCCAGGCATTTCACCTGTTTGCTTGTCAGACAGTCACCTCTCTCCTCGAGGCTCATACACCATCCAGTTTTTGCAAGTACATAACACACTTTCTACACTACTGAGCTTGGCTGGATTCAGACCAGAGACCTACATGTAAAAGACTAAAAACAGAAGGAGGCTCTGTTCTACCAGAAATTTATTTAGTGATCAGATGGAAAACTTGGCTTCGGGAAAAAAAAAAGAGTTAGATACCAGAAAGAGATGAGAAAGTCAGTCCTGGATAAAAGTAGTTCTAATTTTTAACATAAATGAAAGTATTATTAAAGGTTTCTATATGAGTCATGCCAACTTCTATGTAGATGAGAACAGTAATGAAATGGTATCTAAGTCATTATAAATTTTGCTATTTACACAAAAGAGGAAAAAGAATGTTTCCTACTTCATTTTTCGTGTTCCCCTTCATATCTTGCGTACTTATTAAAATGTTGGGTTTCAAGTACCCATAGAAAAAATAGAAACGTGCAGAGAGAATAACCACTAGAAAGAAAAAAAAAGCAACCAAGTCCTACAACTGGATTTGAAATAATTCAGTCCTGTCTAAAGAGTCGAATCATGTTCTTTTTCCTCCCTACATAAAAGTTGCACTCATATTCATAACAATAGAAGAAGAAACGCACAGTTGCTTTGTAACACTGGACATAGCTTTCCAGAAACAAGATAGCAACTACTCAGAAATGCTATGGAAAACATTAATCACATAGTAACTCGCTATTTACATTAAAGATAGTAGCCTTTAAAATTAATTAAAAATAAAAGCAAAAAAACCCCCAGGTTTTAGTCATAGGACAGTTTCGTCTGTAATGTGGAGTCTCTGTTCTTTGCTTTCTGTCCAGCATTTCTTTTGAGATATATATCTATATATACAGATATATATGTCTGAGAGAGATGTATCAAAAGCTAAAACATGTCTGGATGGAGAGCCTGAAAATTTCATCTGAGACTACATTTGCAGTAGACAAACCCCCACAGAAAAAAATGCTGGAATGCCATATTTTAATGAAATTACATTCCCTGTCCGCGATCCAGATAGGATCCACACAGTAGCCTAAATGCCTCAGTCCGTAGAAGCGGAGCTGACAGCAGCAGCGTGGGTTTCCTGGTACCGCCAGGCTGAAGCATCCCAGCCATCGTGGGATGCAGTGAGTTCCATCCCTGTGGAGGCTGCCGGGACGGGTGCAGAGCAGGGCCAGCAGTGGCGATGTGGAGAGCTATCACCCTCTGTGTGGTCTACAGACGGGATCCAAGTCCCTTGGCAGTCAGTGGCAGCCGCTCCTGTTGATGCCAGCGGGAGCTGGATGAATCCCCGCGGCAGCAGCAGGCTCTGAGGATGGGAGCGTAGGACAAGGCATCGCCAGACTCTCCGATCCGGCCCCAGAACTGCCATCACGTCACCTGGCAGGCTCTCGGTTCTCACTAGGATCTACAAAACAAGACACTGCTGTCACGCTTCTCCCACGGGACGACGGCTGGCCTGGCCAGGAACTGTTGAGCACCACAGCACTTCTTATTCTTACACAGGCAGGATGACAGTGGGCAACCGGCTCCAATTCACAACCGGGAAAATCCAGCCAGAGGATGTGCCCCTCAGCAGAGGAAAGGCTGGCTGTGCTTCCAGCAGTCAGCACTCAGCTGCCCAGTCTCCATTGTAACTTGCCGAAATCAGTGCAAATTCACAGGAAAAAGAATGTCCACATCGCCAGGGTATAAATCCTTCCTTACGAGAATGGTGCAAGCATTTACCGGCATATCTATCAAATATCGTAGAAAAGGTTACACAAAAATATTTAAATATATGGATACAGATACATAGATGTTATACTTGCATAAAATATGTATATTCAAAACCCTTTGGGCAGTTTCACAGTTAGCTGAAAATGTATGCTTTAGAAATATGAACAATTTCCTACACTTTTCTAGTTTAAGTAGGAGGGGGGAGGGGAAAGAAGCATCAGCCTTATTAATACTGAATGCTAAGTGCAGAAGTTTAGCTGTAGCTGTAGGGGTTTGAAGCAATTGATTTGACAGAACCTCCAAGCATAAACTCTGTTTTAAAAATCCACATTTATTCCCTAGATTGCTTATTGTTTCATGAAAATGAAAACCTACATGTCCTGCTTGTATCAGCTAGATCTCCTGAGACTGTTTAATTAAACCTCATAAGCTTGCAATACTTCAAGACAGGATTGTGTATTTATTGGGAGTACGCATGAACCTTATTGCAGTATTTCTGTGTGATAATAGGAATTTATAACTTCTTGTATCTTGTATAATTTAACTTTAGAAATAAAAAAACCTTAAATGACACCACAAGAAGCTCACAGTTCTGAGAAAATTAAAGTCAGTATGAAATTTTACTTATAGACCACATAATTTACACAGATTTACATAAATACAGAGATATTAAAATATTAAATCAAAGCTAATTAACAGAGGATAGAGTTTTACATGATAACATATTTTAATTCTAGTTACATTTTTGCAACTACTTTTAGTGTCATGAGATTATATAAATAATATATATACCTGTATATCCAATAATATATATATAAAGATATATATATATATCTATCTCTCCATCCTTCTTTTTTTCTTCAAAAATAGGGCAATTTTATAACTGCAATGAGATGTGACGAGCAGTACACTTCTGGGGAATTATTGCATGCCTTGAGTGCATAAGGCAGAAGGAAGAGTATCTGACTTCAGACACTAAAGAAGTGGAATCATCAACCAGAAATGCACTGGAGTGATTTGGAACATCTTATTGCTTTTATAAAACTCAAAATTATACACTGTTGTTTTTTTGTCTTGTTTGGTTTTTTGGTTTTTTGTTTGTTTTTTTTTTCCCAAGGCACAAAATAAAGGGGAAAGTAATATCTCTCTATTTAGTGGAGATCAATGATCAGGAAGCCCCATTACTGCTCGCTGACACTCTTCACTGTCCTACATCTATTCCCTGTGGTGCAATACTGGACTGCAGTTGCATAAGGAGGTTAAACACAGAAGTTCATGCATCCTTTATTAGGGGAAACAAACCAAAGCCAATTTCCTTGCCCAGCAACAACAAAGTAGCCATTAGCATCCCATCATACCGGCTGGCGGCGAGAGTCAGCCATCGCTCCCATCAAACTGCCATGTGCACACCACCATTCGGTCGCAGGTACGCGTGCCACACTAACCTCAGCTGGTGGAGCAGCTCCTTGAGCTGGATGATACAGTACTTGCCTAAAACGCTGGAGGCACGGATCCAAACTCAACAGCAATTTCCCATCAGACCAGGCAAGATTGGAAAGGGATAAAACAGGGTAACAGAAACACTGCCCTGACACCTCTGCATTTTGGGGCTGATAGAGGATTACGGAGCACTTCTGCCACCCTCTTTCCCCGTTTTAAATTGGTTAATGGCATTCACTCCTGGCTGAGGCCCCCACACCTCCCAGTGCGTGTGCCTGGGATTTTTCTAGCCTAACAGCCACCCTGGGAGACAGAGGGGGAACAAGTGGATACAAAATATTAAAAACTGTGGACAATTACTATCTCCTCAGATCACTTGGAATGCCAGGATAGGGGAAAAAAAAAAAAAAAAAAAAAAGAAATCCCTCGGAATCTCTTTTTCTTTGCTGTATTTTTAGATGTTAATATGCACAGTAGAGGGCTGCCTCTGCTATATTACCACACAAGATGTTTCAAAGTTTGGATATGGCACTCTGTTAAGGCACCTTCAAGTAATGGTCATTCATTTAATCGCTAAGCAAAGCCGCATTTTCAGTACCCGACGCTGCTGCCTCCAGCACACACAGCACTGGCAGCCACTCACACCTCCCATCCACAGACAAAAACTCCTGGTGCTTGCTAGGGAGAAACTACACCAGCCACTTCTGAAATAAATATTTGCCAGGGTTTACGAGCAGACATTTTGCACAACTGCGTCGTTTGTTCCCCAAAAGGGGAAAGGGGAGAAAATTAAGTGTTGTCTGTCTCTAACTGTCTACTAGATTAGGAGGGTTAAAAATATATATCAGCCTAAAAAAGTAGAAGCCAGCTCTGTACTGCTGCAGGATTCCTTGCTGGGAGGTGAAGCTGTAAACGCAGGCGTTCAGTGCGGGGTGCCTGGTGCAGAACTGGATTTGGTTCAGGACCAACAGGAGGTACAAGGACATCCTCCCCTGGGAGAGGACAGGCAAGTTACTGCACATCATCTCGTCCTGCCACACAACCTGGTACTGGGTGTGGGTTTCAGGTTTTATGGCACAGGGATGGGGACGGGCATGGGGATGGGGATGGGGATGGGGGGGAGGCATTTGAAGATGAGGGGAGCTGAGGGGAGAGGAAAGCTCAGGCATCGCTCAGTGCAGACAGCTCGCTCAGTCCCCCAGGATGGTGGGATGCTCAGCGCTGCAAGCTGGGGGGCACGGGGCCATGGGGTTGGAGGGCGCTTGCAGTTAAGCCCAACTAGGGGTGGTCATTTCTACACAAAATAATATCCAGTCCTGGAAAGGAGCGAGAGAGGTGGGACAGGGGCATAGGACCTAGCACAAAAGGAGAGACCAGGGTAGACTGTCGCCCTTCTCCGAGGGTACAGGGGGTCCCAAGGCACCCACCAGAACTGCCTCTCCCCCCATGCCACTCACCCACACCCCAGCCCCATGCCATGCAATGGTGACACTGGGTGCAGCGGGAATCCCAGGAGAGTGGGATTGTCCCGATCCTCACAGTAATGATGTCCAGGGAAAAGGGATCCCCCACCCCGACCCTCTCCTCCAGGTGGACGCCTTGATATTTGGTAGCTGTGTACAGCTCCTTCTCCAGTAAAAAGACGCATCCTTTCCTCGCACAGTCAATGAGAAACGCAATGTGATCTGTCATGCGCTTGGATCGTGGGCTTGTTCGTTCATTTGAATTAGCAATGTTTTCTTCTTCTTCGGGGACGAGAATAATCACTCAGGTATTTACAAACACCAACCAGTGCCTTCGCGAGGTCTCCCCCGAACCATCATGACAAAATCACCGTCTGCAAGAGCCCAGCACCAGCTGTGTCCAAACAAGCCCGTGCTTGCTGAGAGCTCGGGGCTGCCGAGGGAGAGGGGCGCTGGATCTCCGAGTCCTGGGGGGGTCTTCCCAGACGGCTGTCTCTTCCTTGGGGTGCTTCTCCATGCACTCCTGTCCCAGGGTGCTGGCTGCCACTGTTGCTGCTGTGGGTGCAGTGGTCCCGTTCGTACTCCTCCTGGGCCTTTTGCATTTTTCGCTTCTTCATCTTCCTCTTGTGGATGTGGAAGGTGGTGAGGGAGAGGAGGATCAGGCAGAAGATGAGGGTGACCAGGACAATTAAAACCAGGGTGGATGTGAAGGACTGGAAGAGTTGACCCACTTGCGTGACGCAGGTGCTGCTGGTGTTTAAGGTGGCAGATGTCCTGTTCAGAAGACAAGGTGGCAGGGACAGCCTCAACTCCTTGGAGAGCTTGGCACTCATTGAGGAGGCTTCGGAAGATGAGGATCTTCCTCCCCTCTCTGAAGACGCCTAAATCGCAATCGGTGCCGGGCTGCTGGCGGGCGCTCGCTGGAAATGCCCGGGATGCTGCCGGCTCAGCCTCACGCTCGCTCTAAAGTGACAGAGCAGCCTGCAAAGGGAGCCGGACACATCAGCGCTCCGAGACACCCACCCTGCGCAGCTCCCCCCTCCCCAAAACGCCGCGCCGGCGGCTGCGGCAGCCTCCTCCCTGCGCCCCGCCACGGCAGCGCTCCGAGCGGCCCCGGCTCCCTGCCGGGGGGGCGGCGGAGGGGTGGCGGGACGGCGACGGGGCATCGCGCCGCCTCACCGACTTCGCGAATTACTCGGCGTCCCGGGCGGCACCGCCCGGCCGCTCACCCCAACTAGTTGCCGCGGGAAGGGAGGAAGGGGAGGGAGGGAGCGGCGGCCCGGCTGCCAGACCCCCGCACCCCGGCGGGCGCAGGCTGCCGAAGCCGGGCGGGGACCCGTCCCGCGGTGCCGGTGCCCGCCCGGGAGCCCCTTACCTGCGCCGGCGGAGGCAGCGAGGGAGCGCCCGGGCGCCGCGGGCGCTGGGGGCTGCGGCAGCGCGGAGTGAGGGCGCAGAGCGGAGCCGCCGCCGCTTCGGGGAGCGCCGCCCGCAGCCTATAGCCGCCCCGGCCGGTGACGTCAGGCCCGCTCGCCACCGCCCCGCACGGCCCCGCGGCGGCGGAGGGGGCGGCGGGGGCGGCCCCCGCCCGGGCCTCGCGGGCACCCACGCCCCGCGGGGCCCCGCCGCCGCCCGCGCCCTCGGCGCCCCCCCGCGCTGCCGCCGGCCCCGCAGCGGTCCGACACCCCCCATCCCTCCCCTGCCCGCCTCGCTCCCCACCGCCCCCCCCACGTTCTTTGCATCGCCAGGTGCTGAGATCGGCCCATACCCCCTTCCCCCAAAATACCCCAACATACCGGCCAGCCCCAGCCCCTCCCCACGTGTCCCCATCCACACGGACACGCCGTGGCCAGAGCACCCACGTCTAGTCACCCACAGCTGCCCCCGGCGCCTTCGCCTCCCGGCTGCTCTGTGCACCCATCGCCGGTCCACATCCCCATCCTTACGGCACCCCGAATGCCAGGTTCCCATATGGCACCAAAATCCCCCACGGCCACCGGAGAGCCCATTTCTCCTCACAGCCGGTGCACCTGTCTGTTTCCCGTGAGGCCGATGTGAACCTGTGGGAGCTAAGAAATGCCAAGGACCCTCGTGACAAATTGTAACAGATATTCCAGGTGCAGGGAATATTTGTAAAAAGTTGTCTTACCAAGGCTAAGCGTATCATGGGTGTTTTCTTCAAGAACAAAAGGGTATGTGCTGCCCGTTAATATGTTTAAGCTAAAAGTCAGATGATTTCTAAACATAGGAGAACTTATCATTTGAAAAATTCTTTCAGTAGAGGTAACAGGGCAAAAATAATAATTACCTTTAGGGTGGAGCTCTTCACATTTCCAAAAGGAGCAAAGTGATGTGGTTGTGTATGGTAACATGGGACAAGACCTCGTGGCTCGGGAGATTCCTTCAGTCCCAAGTTCTGTGCTCTAGACTAACCCTGGGTGCTGGGAGCAGAATTACTGTAAAGCCCTAACACGAGTAACAGGACTTAAAGGAAAAATAGAAAGTATCAGTCTGCTCTGGTGGCCTGAAGCCACCTGAAAAGCCTGGAGGAAAAACTGTGCAAGATGAGCGCTGACACGAGTTGGGAAAATCTTCATTCAGGAACAAAGATCTGTTAGATCTGTTGACCCTGATAGCCAAGACCCTGGTCTCAGGGGTGGGTAGGAGCTGGTGAGCCGTGCATTTAAGCACTTTATTGTTTCAAGATAGATTTCTTCTGTACTGCTTTTGCCTCTGATGAATGCACCGCAGCTTGTGAAATTTGGCCAGTCGCTATTAACTCTATGATTGTTCCGGAGAAAGACTTACACCACAGGGGATGAACCACGTTCAACCCAGCTGGGATAGTCCCAATCGTTTGCAAAGGGACTGCAACTTAAGGCTTCGTCTAAAACCAGAGGAATGGAGGTTCCCATTGCTCCTTCCCCTCTGCAGAACGATACGCTCCGATGCTTTTAGAGGGGTGCTGTGGAGGCTGCACAGAGGGGAAGTTCAGTCCAGAATTGAAAGACAAGCTCTTGCCCACTCGTTTACCCACTGCTCCCTCAGGTGGATACCCAGTGTCGTGTCCCGACACACACCTCCCCCGTGCATTCTCAGCCTGGCATTCCTTGCACACATGCAGCACACCCCCTCTTGCACACCAGCCACATCTCCGTATCCTCGCTGACATTACTCTTGCACCCCTTTCTTCTTCCATACCTTTCTCCCACACGCACGTCTGAGGTCTGCATTAATGTAGGCTCTTCGCTCTCTGCTCGCTGCCTTAGGGGAGAAAACAACCACCACAGGCTAAAAGAGCAAAGCGACCTTCAGGCCATTCCCTCTTTCCTCCGACTATTCTCTGCAAAGCAGCAGTGGGGTAGGGGGCTGCAAAACAGGGCGGGAGGCATGGAGGCCACTCATCATGGGCTGTGCCTCTGGACAACATCCCACTCAGAAGCAGCCAAGGGTGTGGTACAAACCAGTAGCACTGTGCTCCCTGACTGGGATCCACTGAATCCTTCGGCCTCAACTGAAGGTGGGACAAGGATCCCACTTCATCGCAAAAGCATGGGTGGGTTCTGAGACTACCATTCAGAAGCTACCAGATGATTAGAAATTTATTTTTCTTTTTAGAAAAAAAAACAACTTAAGAATGGCCTTTTGCACAGGAAACAGCATTGACAGCTGTAATACAGGTATAAAGATATTTTAGGTTGTTAGCCCTGTTTATGGCAGAAATAACCAAACTGTGGATTGAATAAAATTCAAAGCCAAACAATTTACTAACTCATGATGTGGTTATTGCAAAAGTTCATGGATAGGGCTACTTAGTTATTGCACTAGAATATTTGACTTATCTTCAGGTTTTACTTGTTGGAAGAGGCAACACAAAGCTACTGAAAGTTAAATTGCCTTAAATAAATTTAAAATCCTTTGTGTATTGTTTTCATCTGCTGTCTTTTGCCACCTGACCATTTGCCTCCCTCATGTCCCAAGCTGCCTCTTCCTGTCTCTCCTGCCCCTGTCCCTACTCAGCCACTTTCACCCAGACCAGAGAGCTGAAATGCCCAGAATGCTTCACGTGTGTTTTGCTTACTACTTTCAAAATGCTACTCACATTATTACTTGCTTTTAGGATTAGCAAATAGTGAAAATGTGTCTTGTGTATTAGTATGATAATTATTCCAAGTATAAGGTTTTTCCTAAATTGTAAGGAGTGAAAGTCAGGTCCCGGGGGGGCGGGCGGGTAGAGAAGGGCAGAGAGCTCAGCAAATGTGTAACTCCTTTTCTGTCTGTGTTCATGTGCAATTTTGCAATATTTCTGCTTCAGCTAAAAGAAATGAAAAGCAGAGGTAGTTCTTGCTCTTGCTGGCAACTAATTTTACAATTTTTAATGAGAGAGATAGTCAGCAGAGAAGCGTTGTGGAGAAGGGGAAATAACTGTAATGTAATTACATATACCTTGGCATCCTGGTTCATACTGGCTGCCAACCAGCCACAGTATATAGATTCAAATACCCATGATGAGAATACAGGGAGTTTCAGAAATCAGGGGGAAAAATCTATCTTGTTATGGACCAGTAGCTGTGCATTATTCCTTTGCTCTGATTAACTCATATAATTAGATTGGAACATAAAAACACAAAAAAGACTGTATCTCCACTAGATAATGTGGTCATGAAAAACCCTTCCTTTATTTAGCATGAAAATAAAGGATATGAAATCTTCAAGGGTGCTCTTTTTCAAGAATAAATTGCTCATTAGTTATAGTGAATTTTCCCATAGTACATATGCAGTATGACATTTATGGAGGTTAGGTTCCTTGCTCAAGTAGGATTGGCCGCTGTGCGATAGAGGACATTATATTAAGGGGATAGTTTTTGTGTTTTACAACAATGTTTGTACTCATTACAACCTTAGTAACTCCCAATTTTCTCTGGATTCACGTTGCTAAGAAGCAGACAGCATACGTATTTGCAAATTCCACAAATGGACTTTTGTACATGGATATTTTTTTAATATGTTAATTAGATAAGTTGCTCCTTCAGATGCTAATTCCTCAAACCCTATATTATAAGGGCCTTGTTCGCCAAGGCAGTTGGCTAATGAGATAACCTGTATGAGCAAAGAGGGTTCATGTAAGTAAAGGTTTGATGGTTCAGGCCCTTGGCTATTAATGACCCTTCTTGAAAAAAAATTTATTGTCCCACCACTGTTTAAATTTAGCAGCTGATTGCATATAGAATAATGCATGATCCCTTTTGCAACAAGATTGATGTCATCATTTGCCAGACAGACCAAGTACTCGATGAATGCCAATGACCCTCGTGTTAATTTTCAGTCTCCCCATGGGATTAAGGCCATCTGTATAGAAGTCTTTTAGGACTCTACATACTCCTACTACTATAGGTGAAGCCCAGTGATTTTAACATGGTCTGAAACCCTAGCACTGTAAATAGAATTAATTTTAAAAACAAAATAAATTAGATCTGTAGTTCATATGCACTGGTAGGTCAGCTAAGATCCTGCACATGTAAGCATTTATTTTGCAAAGATACTGTAAGTGTCCTTGAGACATTTTGATTAGAAATAGCTGGACTATGGCCAACAATGCTACTTCCCAGGCTACCCATGTAAGAAGCAGATATTCTTTCTTTCTTTCTTTCTTTCTTTCTTTCTTTCTTTTTCTTT
>VFFE01007101.1:41221-127383 GCA_008921705.1 Burhinus oedicnemus | reverse complement strand
GTTCATGAAGGTGTCATTGTGTTTCAACTGAACACATTTGTGTGTCTCCTATCAGCTAAAATTTGTTCTGATTTAAAAAAAAAAAAAAAAGACAAGTGGCTTTAACTTAATTTAGTCATCACATAGGGTATTTTCACATTAAAAAAAAAACTAATTAATAACAGCTGTTGTTTAAAAACCAGCTACTTTACAAAAGTACATTTCTCAATAGATTTCCATAATGATTTTTACTATGACTAGAATAGGACACAACCTAAATACCTAAATACTTCATTGCTTGGTAGACTATGCTTCATTTGAGCTGTTCTAGTCTATTATGCAGATTGTATCATATTAAACAAAATTTATTGATATATATTTAATTGGAAGATGACAGCATCTCCTATTAGCTACTTAAAGCCAGACCAACAGCTGAAAAATATTAGTATGAAAGCTATACAAACAAAAATCTTGCAAATCAAAAGAATCCTGCTTATTTGCTGAGATTTTACACTGAACATAATCTGTGTCGCTTCAACCCACAAATAACAATCATGTTAGTGAGTAATTAAAGCAAGGGACAAAGTCAGGACTACAATATTCTATTCCCAGTTCAGCTACTGATTCACATTGTGATTTTGCTCATTTACCACCTATAAGATGGAAAATGTGATAATGATAATGACAGGGATAATAATACCTACATAAAAGAAGTGCTAGGAGACTTAATGTTTGGAGAGAGCTTTGAGATAGAGCTGCTACATAAACACAAAGTATAATTAACAAGGGACTACAAGCTTGCACAATTTGTACATTCTTTGGGCTTTTAAAATTAAAGACAGGTGAAGTCTGTGTATCTGAGAGACCACAATTCTGTTTTAAGAGCTTATTTGGGAAATAATTATGTTTCACAGTTGCCATTACATTGTATTGGACCCAGTTTTTTAAGAAAACCCAACTATTTGCCAGTCATTACCATGAGAAACTTTAAAGCCAGTTCAAAATAATCTCACCACTGTGACTACTGGCTACAGCTTGTCTTGTTTTATTCTCTTCTTTGTAGATATGTGTAACAATGCATTTATATGAAAGGCAGGAGAACATGAGCATGTGAACAAGGAGAAGAGGTTCAGTGCTTTATTGAAATCTGAATTCCTGAGGCACGAGTGAACTTAAGAATTTTCTTGTACTATAAATCTACCCTGCCAAAGTCTCCAAAAATGGTCAAATAGTAACCCCAACGATCATTTCCCTGACCAGTTCTGATATATGCTCTGAGCACAGTGATATTCTTCTGCTTGTTGAAAGCCTTTGAAAATAATGGATTGCATTATCAGAGAAATCTAGTGAAAAATGGATACTTTGGAAAGGTGAAGTCTCCCTCACTGAGAGGCAAATGGAACAGTAGCTTTGGAAAGGTAATATAAGAAAACAAAGTTAGAATAAGAACATAAAGCAAATGTACGGATTACAGAACTTTGGAGACCACAGCACAGTATCACTCCGCAAAACAGGTCAAAGGCACCTGCAAAGGTACAACGGCCTCTTTCTTTTATATAATCAACTAGATCTTTTTTAAACAAATTAAATCAGCTGAAAAAAAGAACAGTCTGTAAGTAATCTGTGTGTGCAAACAAATGATTAGTGCAGAGGAGCAGTAAAACCATCTTCTATTAATAGCTTATTTTGTAGGAAAAAATTAGACAGGACTAGATTTGTGTAAAACTGGCAGACTACAGGAGCATGAAGAGTGAAGTGATATTAAAAGTGTTTGTGTAAGCATACATTATTCTGAAAGCTTTTCCAGTGCATGACATTACAAATCCATTTCTATTTTCCTCAAAAACATGGCAAACTCTCAGATCATCATGGAATGGAATTTTTTTTAAGTCAAGGCCGTAAGAAAACTGCTTGATTCTTCTCAGCTAGTTACATTTCATTATTATTAATTATGTTATGATGTTAAAAGTCCCCATCAAGTCAATGTCATGATACTGAAACATTAAAGAGGGATCGTACTCTACAAGAACACAACTTAATTAAAGAACCAGTGAGGTAAAGCAATTTAGCTAAGGCCACAGGAAAGGTCAGTGGAAGAAGAAGAGCAGCCCCTGGATTGCAGCATCTGTGATGTAAATACGGAGTATAAAGACAACACTTACAGCATAAACTGGTAGGTCAGCCCAAATCTAAAAGAGGCTATAAAGCTGTGAATATTTTGCGACCAACTTAGCTGCCCTACAATGTTAGCTCTCATTGCTCATCTCTGGAGAGTCGAGTTGCTGGAGTGGCATCCTCCTCATTTCACAAGAGTGGGCTGGCTGGCAGAGTGGTCTCCACAAAGGTACATCTCCATGCCATTATTCAATATTTCAGAAATGGAGAACAGTTAGCTGGTGACAGGGAATAAACACATGGGGTCCCAAGGAGAGTTAGAGGGAAGGAAGAACAGGATGGACAGCAAGCACAGCACTAGGTGTTGCAAAATTTCTCCCTGGTGAAAGATTTCATTCTGTGACAGAGAATCCAAAAAAGCTCACATTTGCGTAAAAGAGAACATACATAGATGGCTGCATCTTTCCTCCTTAAAAAAAAAAAAAAATTAATAAATCCAAATCCTATTGGGCAATGGCCATGTGTCACTGAATAACGAAGATCAGGAGGAAATGTATTTTACGGAGATGTTATTCTGTAGCTGCCTGTTGTAGTCTTTCCCGAACACCCATATGAACTGCTCAGCACCAGTCTTAGCGACAGGCTAGATATTGCATGGATAGGGTTGTTTTTCTGTTCTTAATTGAGCAGAAAGTACTGTATGTCTCTGATTTGTTAGTGATATTACTGGAGAGCAGGATCTCGGGAGAGCTTTCTGAGGACAGCAAATGGGATAAACCTAGACAGAACTGCTGTAAAACATGAAATGTAGAAACACAAAACTTTTGTGGATGGAAAAGAGCCATTTGTGATGTTGTCCTAAACACACTGTTTGCCAGGATTTTTGCCCGTGGATCAGTGAGGACTATGGGAACATGGGAGGACCCCTGATCCACAGTGTTAAGAGCAGCAATTCCCCTATTTGTACCTGAGATAGGAGTTCACGTCATTTGCTCCTCAAAACCCCTTTGCCATTTTTGTTTTTCTGCTTTAAAGTCACTTTGATGGGTATTTTTTGTAACAACAAGGGAATCATTCCTTTGCTTCCAGAGACGACCCGGAAATACAGAGAAGGGTTGCAATGAAGGGAACAGAGACTGCTGTTAGGCCATGTCTGATGATTGTTTCATGCTGTATTGATCTTGGCACTGCTGCTCCTTTCAGCTCAGAAAATGGCAGATTTCCTTTTTTTCAGCTTCACTTTGCCATGACCCTTCTTGTCTGAGAAAAACTGAGTAGAAGGCACAGAAGTATCAGTGTCAATGGAGCGCGTTCATTTGTGAGGATGGCTGGGCAGCATCCAAACAAGCATAGTCAATATTTTATGAAAAAAGCCTTACACAAGATTCATCATCCCTTCTTTCTATCCAGGCTAGTGCTCCTGTTTTACCTTATCACAGCCCAGTCATTATTACTCTCCTTGCTGCAAGCCTCATTCACCTTCTTCCTAGTGTCTTCAGCAGGCAGCTGACCTGACTGCTCCTGTCCCCCTTTTCAGTGCCACTGCCAAGTCTCCATGAGAGTTTCCAGGCCATGTGTCTGAGCTCAAATCCCCACAGTGTGAATGGGAGGGCTGTGTAAGCTGGATGTGTCATGTCTCCATCACTGGATCTCATACATGCTCCAGTGATAATCTCTCTACTCCGAAAACTTTGTACCTGAAGCCTTGGATACACTTCAGATTTGTTGAGCTGTAGAGGACTAAGGTCTGTCATTTCAAGACAGTGGAGTCAGATTAAATTACACTGGGGCGTATAATCCATGCAAATGGCATATATGCACTCAAGGGAATATTAACTCTTTTTCCAGCTGAACAACACATACATGCTATTTTATATATGGTGTGGTGTACGTGAAAATGTCCTGAAATGCTGATATCCAAGAGAAAGCACTGAAAGCATTAGCTACACAATTTCAGATTCCCTTCATGGCCAGCTGAAATGCCTTTTTAGCCTCTTGTCAGGTATCGATGCCAGCTGCCTGGGGGGCTGCCGAGCCTCTAGTGCAGTGCTGCTTTTGCACTTTTAATTACCATTGCCTCTACAGAAAGCCATTTGGCATACTTCTGCATAAATGACTAAGGACTCCAAGGATGTTCACTCACTCGTTCTTCAACCCTAACAACTTACTTTATTCTCTAAAAACAAAGTTATTTCTCCTCTTTCTAGCTCTTTGCAAACGTGTTCTGATGATCTATTTGGGCTTGGGCTTTCTTCCTTCAGTGCACATACCAAGTGACCCCTCTGGGTTCCGAGCTGCTTCCCTGCAACAAGATCGAGGTTTTAAATGAGCAAATGAACACAGTTTGCACCACCGTATTCTGGTCTCTCCATCTTGCTTTGCGCTGCCTGCTCATCCCTCATATCCTAAACATAAGGCAGATTTCTCAGCATCTTCGACTTACTTCCTTTATGGGTGGTATTTCTCAGGTTGTCAGTTCCACATCATCTCCAAATCCACACATCTTGTTCTACATTTCCTTCTGTAAGATAACTGCTATCTCCTATATATAGCAGAAACAGAACAGGCTCAACATATTCCCACTTGTCACTCTTGTCCCACTGTCTCTCTCTACCCCTCTGCCCCATTTACCATCTCTGGTTTCTGTAAGCAAACCAACTGAGCACTTCAACTTCAGTGTTCATTTGTTACCCTTACAGATGACTCTCTCAGTGGGCCTTGAAAGCTGACCAGAAGTCCGTGTGAAGGATGCCCACACATTCACCCTGTTTGGTTTTCATTTTCTCCACCTGGGAGAAATTAATCAAGATGGCTAAGTCTGAACTTCTTTCATCTGCCTGTGCTGAGAGTATCTAACTGATCTGTGTCTGTCCAACTTGCTATTTGTCCCTCACCAGCTTTCCCAAGTCTTAGAATGAAAGCCAGAAAAGGGTCTGTAGTTACCACTTCTTTTGAACTTTTTTTAATTTGAGAAGCCAAAGAAGATATCTCTGTTCTCTAAGTGCTGTAGGCTCAATCTTCAGCTGGCATCAGATCAATAGAGCTGCACTCTTTTTAGCCCAGTGAAAGTTTTCTGTGTCTTCGGCTTCTAGTACACCTATCGCTGTGTAGTCTGAGATCTGTGAACAGCTCATAGCACTTTGACAAGGTACCACTTGCTACTGAGCGTACACATGCTCCTTGCTGAGCTGAAAACCAACATGCACCAGCTTCAGTTCTGTGAAGGTGGTTTAAGTTAACACATTTTTTTATCTTACAGACAGGGAGGGCTAAGAGCATGCGCACACACATATGAAGCCTCAGCAGAAGAATGGCAATTTATTAAGTGGCAGGACCCAATCACATTCAATTAGTGCCCGTACTTCGTAAGCAAAGTAGTCTGTCTCTTCTGTGTCCATAGGGAAATTTAAGTCCTGTACCAAAGTGCCCTCTTGGAGTTCTGGTTGGCTCTGGCTGCGTTTCTAATCCTTCACTCTTCATAGATTTTAACCGCTGCAGGCTTCTTGAAGCACACGTGGCAGACAGCATGAATCCTGTGTTTTGCTTTATTTTTAATATACTGTTCTCATACAGTTTTCTTAGTAAAATCTTCCTTACCTTTGGGTACTGGAAGATGCAAATGAACACTCTCTCTGAAGTGCCAAAGTCTGTGCTTGACTGTGATGCAGAGGCGACAGGAACATGGAAGGCGCCTTAGTTTCCTTTTCTGTCTACAAATTTCAAAAAATCTACAGGTGATTGTCTATAATGGAATTACAAAACGTGTTCACTGTGTGTCAATTAACACGTGTACTTAGATTATGGGGTTTTTTCCTATTGTAGATGAGGCCTTATTTTTCCCCCAGGAAATGTTAGGAGTGCTCCAGATAATACAGGAACCCTTCTCTGCACCTGTGCCTCCTAAGTGCAGTCTGAAGGAGATTGCTTGAGAACCATACATGATCACATTCTGGATGCCCATAGACTGTAAATAGGATCTTCTTCATGATGGGAATGCCAGTCAGACCATACCTAATGGGCAGAATGAAGGAGAGAGACACACTTGTGGCATCTCCAAGTTTGACCTTGCTGGAGACAAACTTAGTTTCAGGCACCTTAGTGTGAGATTAGTGTGAGACCCGGCCGCCCAGAGCAGAACCTGGGCTCTGCCTCTAGCTACACCAGAGGGACAAATGGTTGAATGACTGCCGGCTCAGCTCAGACTAGCATTTCCAGGAATTCTAAGCTGTGGACCATTTACTGTATACCAGGCTACAGAATTTTCACCTTCCTTGTTTTGGGAGCAACATTAACTCTCCTGGTAATGATCTGGTCCACTTCCTGATAGTCATTTTACCTGAAACATGTTTTATCCTTGTTCTAGTCACTGGCCTCTATTAGATTTCAGAGGTTTTATGTGATTTACTGAGAAATATAATCCTGTCAGGAGACCGTGCTGCCTGTTGTTTTTCCCTAAAGAATTTTTGGGGTCTCCCTCTACACAGGTCTTGTCAGTTATCTGCATTTAAAGCAACTTCTGGAGGCTCTTCATTTACTCACAATCCTCTAGCTGTTTTCTTAATTGGTTGAATCAGTGTTCATATTTGTGGAGCCTGAAATATTTTTACCATTTTTGTTTCCACTTCTGACGATAATTTGGAAGTTACTTCCAAATGTTCATTTTAAAAGCTGCTGTTATACACTCATGTTAAGATATATCCTGGTTTATGCATTGCTGTTTATAACCTCTTTGGAAGCTTACTTCAATATATTTGCTGACCAAAATGCATTTCTTCCTGATTATAAAATACATATTGTTTTATGATGCTAGGATTACTCACATCTGTTGTGCTCTAAGTAACTTAGCAAAATTAAAGGAGGATTTTTATTTGCACAAGAAGTATATCCAGAGCTATAACAGTTAATGCTAACAACATTACTGGGGGGGGATGTTAAATGTCATGTCTTAAAACAATCTAGCTTTCAGAGATTAGAATAATACCAAATGTGTGGGCCATCTGATCTGCCTACTGCATAGTTCATGATGCTTACATCTGAATCACCTCATTCCGCCAACTGCAGGAGACTGACAATAGATCTGATCCCCGTTCCCAGCTGTTGTTAGGATCCAACCACTTCTTTAGGGAAAGTAGTACATGCAAAAACACAGCAGCCCTGCAAGCAACTTCTGCTCTGTTGCACTTTGCCCCCTATCCTGCAGTACAATCCATTTAGTTGGATGTCCGCTGACACAAGTGGGCCAGAAAAAACTCCCAAGCAGAAGGTCAGACTGAGGTAGGACCTGTGTACGACTCTCTGTTTCTGCCTGTAAGATTATTTTGCAAGGATACCTTTGGTTAACATGCCTTGTGGTAGCAAAGAGAGTTTATTTCTGATTTGGGAGGAGACCTTTGAACTGCCAATTGATAATACAAAGGAAATGTTATAGCCAGTTAGTTAACTTCTTTTGACATTGCTTTTAACAATGTCAAAAATATCTGGGTATGATCAGCCAAAAATTACACAGCCTGAACTCAGATTTTGCTTTGATCTTCCTTTGACTGTATGCTTACCAGGAAAAATGGACTTTCTTGTATTTAGGGTTTCACTGCAGAACAACGAAACAGACACGATGAACCAGACGCGGACAACACATTGTATTGATTCTACTTAATAAGCAGTTGATAAATATAGAGAGATATATATATACATAGTTGTAAATAGAAATAAACATATGTCATTTGAAAGACCATGGATACAAAAAATTATATTTTCTAATATTTTTGAAAGTCAGGGTTCTAGTCTGTCTTGGTTCACAGTCAGTGCTCTATTAGATAACCGTGTCGCAGTGGCTACTTTCTTCAGCTGTGCACCCTGTCCTTCTCACATCAGGATGCAACTGAGCAAGGTGTAAATCCACTTCTGAATGATCAAACTTCATAATGCAAAGTACAGCCATCACTTCTCCATCCTAGGTAAAGCTACTGGTAAATGTGGCTTTTCACCCTGAGATTATCAGTGAGCTCAGTACTGGCTAACTGCATTTTTCGCTGTTATAGTTCTCATTTTGTGGGACACCGCAAAGGAAAAATAATTCAGTAATAACAGTATATTTTTCCTAGTTGGATGGTGAAGTAAATGAAAACCCATGGTTCAGAGAACATGTCAGGTCATGTCTAGAACCCACAATCGCAAAACAAAACATAACATATTCACAGATACAGAATCTCAATAAAACCTAAGCCCTTGTCCTTTCCCAGCTGCAGCTTGCACAGCTGTGGACACCAGTGCAAAGTTCTACTCAGCACCACCAAGTAAGAACAACAACAAAACAGATGGCTGAGTTACTTATGCTGGAAGTTATTTTTTGGCATAAACCTATTTTCCAAAGTAAATCTTGTTTTTTCAGATGAGTACTTAAATGAGTCCATAACATCCCAGATTAGGATTCTAGGACATGTAGCTCTGGATGAACTTGCCCTCCAGGCCTTTTAATGTTTCTCTTAGGAGAGGATAAATGTGTGTTAAAGCACATACTAGTTCAAACCAGTGCACAGAGTCAACTGTGCCTCTTAGACACCTTCACCTCCCTACCTCAAGGCAACCTTACTTGACTTTTTAAATGGCTGGGCTAAGATCTTACAATGAAAATGAGGTTGTATTTGCTGATGTCTGGTAGTGGGCAAATGTACAGTGTGGCAGAGGAACTGAAAAATCAGTTCTGTTACTCATGTGGTAACAAGATTCAAAGTAATGTCAGGAACGTTGCTTAATTTACCTTTCAAACTTGGACACCACTGCAGAATATGTCAGGAAGAAATTATGGGGCAATTCTAGCAGTGTTTAAACTAAGCATATCCTGATCATTTATAGTTGCATCTTCTGCTATAGGCACATAGGCATAAGACGTTCTGGTAGCACATCTTTTGGAGAGCTTTGGCACTTCACTTGACAAAAATTAATCAGTCGTGACAAACTGAAATCAAAGACACTAAGGAAACAAACATATGATAAAACTCATTCCTCCTGGATTCTCTGAAAGCTACTGTAACATTCATCGTAAGTTATTTTCCAAAGTCTTGAGGTTTAGAAGCAGCAGTGATGGCCACGCTGCACCACATCTCCACACCATCATGTGGCTGGAATCACACACCACATGTGGAAGTGCTAAAGAGGGGAAGGAGACAACTACTCCCTTATCTGCCCTTCTCCCAACACTGAACAGAAAAACAAATGTGGCACTGCCTTACCATTTGTAAAAGGAAGAAGCAAGATCTTACTAATTACAATGCTTTACACTTAGCTTCTAACTCTGGCAAAAACAATAGGAAAAGTCTTAAGAAATAGTCACTTTATTTGCAGAGAATAATGCAATGATGAGCAATAAGACACAGGATTTATAAAGAATAGATCTTGCCTGACAAAGGTAACACTTTTTTATAGAATTACTGAATTAATGGATGAATGGAACAGGATAAATGTAATACTCTTGGATTTCAGCCATATTTTTTTGAACAATTGGTCTGATCATCCTCTCCCTCTAAGCCAAGTAGCTACACTGACATAAAACCAGAGAGCATGAGAATAGAAGGTTGCTTCCTACGTTTCACAAAAGCATCCTTAAAAAGCTCAACTGAAGCTGCTAGTGCAAAAAAAAGTCTTATTTGGTCTGAAGTCTAGAATGAAAGACCAAAATAAGGCTAATAAACACACGGCAGAATACCAGTTTATAGGGAGGACAGGTAAATATTTAAGGCTCAGTCTTGAGTCCTGCCTTATTTAATACTTCCAGTAATGAGCTAGAAAGAGGAGTGAACAGCATAGCAATGAAATTCATGGGTGACACTAAATTGAGAACAGACAAGAAAAACAGGGAGGCCAGAGAAACAGGACAGAGGGGTTAGAGTAATTAGTAACATGGGCCAAAAATAAAAAAAAACAAGAGTCACCTTGTGAAAATGCAGTGAAGAACATCAGCACAAGAGAAGGGGGAAATTAGCATGGAAGATATTTCTATAAGAGGGAGGTTCTTGGATGACAGAAACTTGGTAAGTACTAAAAGGACAAAACACAGCACGATACTTTCAAGCTTCTAAGAAATGTGGTAGTAGAAATGTTGATGTAAGTTGTATGTGTATGTGCAAAGATACAGCACAGAGCAGCAAGAACCGCTCTCTGAGAGACTGAAGTGTAATGCATGGGGGATATTGCTTCATTTCTAGTGAGATTTTCAAAGATCATAGAATCATAGAATGGTTGGGGTTGGAAGGGACCTTAAAGATCACCTACTTCCAACCCTCCTGACATGGGCAGGGACACCTCCCACTAGACCTGGTTGCTCAAAGACCCATCCAACCTGGCCTTGAACACCACCAGGGACAGGGCCTCCACAACTTCTCTGGGCACCTTGTTCCAGTGCCTCACCACCCTCATAGTGAAAAATTTCTTCCTGAGATCTAATCTAAATCTACTTTCTTCCAGTTTGAAGCTGTTACCCATCATCCTGTCACTACACGCCCTTGCAAAAAGTCCTCCTCCGGCTTTCTTGCAGGCCCCTTTCAGATACTGGAAGGCTGCTATAAGGTGTCCCCCAAGCCTTCTCTTCTCCCGGGTGAACAACCCTAAGTTTCTCAGCCTGTATTCATAGGAGAGGTGTTCCAGCCCTCTGATCATCTTTGTGGCCCTCCTGTGGACCCGCTCCAATAAGTCCATGTCCTTCTTGTGCTGAGGACTCCAAAGCAGGACACAGTACTCCAGGTGGGGTCTCACCAGAGCAAAGCAGAGGGAGAGAATCACTTCCCTCAACCTGCTGGCCACGCTTCTTTTGATGCAGCCCAGCATACTTTTCAGAGGAGTTCAAAGAACCACAGCACAAATGAGAGCACTAGAGGAGCTAGTTGCCAAGGGGTGATTAAATTAGAAATGCATAGGGTGAGCAGTTACCACAACTGTGACACAAACATTGAAAAGGTGAATCAGCAAGCAAGAAAATAATGGAAATAGAGGCAGGAATAGGAACAAAAAGTCATGAAGAAAAGGTTTGCGAGAGGGACCCAGAGGACTTTTATCTCTGGACCAGTTTCATGATAGGTATGACAGATATAACAGCTTGGACTTGGCTAGAGATCCATGGCAGTCTTGGGTTGCCGAGTCTTCCTATTTCCCTCACTCTTTTGGTTTTACCTTGAGCTCAGTTCTTAGTGTCCTGGCTCTTCCTTTGATTGCCTTGGCCTTGTTCCCAACCAGCTCTCTTGGCTTTGAGCCAGGCGTGTGTATTCTTTATTTGAGATATTATCCTACAATGTGCAGGTCAAATCTCACTCCCACCACGGCCTATGTCCACAGGACCTAATTCCCTCCCCCCCTAGCAACACAGTACTCACAGCAATTTTTGCATCAGAATTATTTCAAGCTCTCAAGAGATTTTTCTGGATATTTCTCATATAGACCCCATTGAGATTCTCTCCAAACCTATTTCCAGCAAGAGAGATGCAGAATTTGCAGGTAAAGTTGTGTTCTTAATGAAATAAGGAATGGGAGTCTGATGAAAAGAAATGAATGAAACCTCAGAATGATATTAAAATCTCTCAGAGAGTGTGCTGGGGAAAAAGGGAAATTATACATAAAGAGGAAGCCTACGGAGTGTTTGGCACCAGTCAGTAAACATAAAGACTAGCACACCAGAAAAGGCAACCAAAGCATCTAGATGGAGCCAAGGTTAACGTAAACATGGAGAGTTTTCTAAAGGGTTCAGACTAACAGTGGCAGGGCATGTTAAGAAAGATGAAGAAAATGCTTTTTATTCATCCTAAAATGCTCAAACATTATCCTGTCTTAGTCCCTTTATCTTGAGAGACAGCCTTTATGGTCACATTACACATGAAGGGTCAGATATTTCATCCGCTGCAGAAAACCCAAGAAGCTTCCCTCAAACATTTTCTCATTGGAAATAGCTCCCTACATTCACAATCCTCCTTTTATAGAATGAATTTTAATAAGTATCTTTTTTTTTCTTTTGTTCCCCCTGATTGCTTCAGTTTTATTGTGGTTTTGCCTTTGTTTTCATTTTCATGTTCTTTCCATTCTACTGCATTATGGATTCTCATTTTACTTGCTGAAAGTTAGAGCTACTGTACATATATTTAGAATACATGGGGGTGTATGTGGATACAGATATTAATAGGTACATGAGCATCACATAGCTCTCATTACTGTTCCAATATTATCAATTTTATTCACCATATGTCATGCTATACAGTTCTCACCTTCACTAACTTCAGATGGCTGTTTGCACATGGTCCATTAAAAAATTACATACAAATGTCCGGTCTTTCAGCATTCGGGATACTTTTTAATTATGTTTGTTGGCTTAAATGTGACACAAAGAACCTGCTAATGAAAGAATCTCAAACTAATGTGACTGAAGTTTGCCTTGAAGATGGGATTTTATGATAACTAAAACAGTATCAACCTAAAGCTGTTTTATCACGTTTATACAATGGGCAAAGACATTAGCATGGACAATGTGAAAATAATACAAGTCACATCCTCTAATCAGAGAAAATTCATGTTCATTTTCATTCTGCAGCTTTTGTCCTTATTTGAACATCTTAAGACCAAGAAAAAAATGGTCCATTGTCATCCACAGTACTTTGTAAATCATAGTATTTGAGTACTTTGTTCTGCATGAATTATTGAAATCCATAAAACTAGCACATCTTGTATTTTGAAACTTCATTTTACATAAAAACGCAGAACAAAACACAACATACTGCTATAATAATAAGGAACTGATGTTTCCAGAATTCAACTACGTAGGTAACAAGAAGTAAGTTAAAAAGCAGGAAAAAATTCCCTTTTTGATGTCATTCAAAAGCTCAGAGCCAGATACTGTGTTTCATTTTGATCTCTATGACCTGCACTTTCAGCTCCATTTTCTATGATATTATAATCATTCATCCATTAATATTTCTCATCCCTTTCTAAACCTTACACCAGATAAAATCAGCCCCTGGGGAACATCTCCAGAAAAGGGGATATGGTGAATGCATAGAGCAAAGAGAGTTCCCTGTAGCACCACGCACAGTCATAAAAGAGGGAGGGACCAGCAGTTTTTAACCCATATCCTCCAGCACCAGCATATACATACCCTTGCTCCTCAGGATATGATCACAGTCATGTATCGCCCCCATTAAGATCCAGGCTGCATATCTCTGATTGTCATGGAGACTGTTTCAAAGTCTTGCTGTGCTTCAGCAGCAGCAGCAGCGAAGAGGACAATAGTACTTGGTATTAAATGGCTGAAAAGAAAGCAACAAAGCACAGTGGAAAAGGGAAGGACCTGTGACTGAAAGGGATACAAGTACAGCAAGACACACTTCAAACTATTGCAGAGGGCTAGAGGTGTAAGTTAGAGCAACCTTCTAGCTATTCTGATACAATTATGCCCTTGTATTTTTATATAGTTTCAAATAATTGTGCCTTCAAGATAAACACAGGAAGAGCATTTTCAAGGAGAGCACGTTTCTCCTTCCCCTTTCTTTCCTCAAGCTGAGATGCTGGGGTGTTTTAGATTAAACTTGTTAATTAGGAGACTATTTATTTTACGATGTCTCGTCTGGTTCTCCATTCCTGTGGGCATTGTAAACATACAGAGTATTGGAGCAAGTGATATACAATGGCTTGGAACAAGAGGCAGGCAGAGACCCACACAAGTGGAAGGCGTTAATAGAGTTGATTTTTTGCAGCACCTGAGGCAAGTAAGTGATTTGCAGAAGAGTGAGTAGACAGTTTTGTGTCAAATAACAAATTTGCTAGGAATTGCAATTTACAGCCATCCATAAGCTATTCTTAGGTCAGTTTTCACAAGAAATGGGAGTAAAACGTAGAACTGAGCAACATAAAATACAAATTAGTACAAAACAACTGGGTTTAATTACATCTCAGAAAAAGGAGTCATCAGACCAAACTTTCACTGTAAGCGTAGTTAATAAAATAGTTAGAAGTATAAACCTCTGAAAAAATTGGTCGGTGACTTGCCTGTCGAGATTTATGCTCATATTCCCACCCCTCCAAGGACCCAGCAAAAACATTATGAGTGATACCAAGGTTGTGATGTGAATCAATACTTTGAAAATGTGAAGGACACCATCACTCTCAAAATGGCAGTAAAAGGTTACAATGAAATCAGAGAAATAGTAGAACAAAAGATGCTTCCACAAGCTTCTTCCACAGCATTTGGAGCAAACTTGCTGTAGGAAGGATATCCACTGTGGAACAGTCCAATACACTGGAAAATCATGCTCAGAGTAAAAAGGAAATGTTTTCCCTTGAAAATGAAGAGGGAGAGCTTGATGAACACATAGGCAATCTCATGGTAACAAGTAAAGAAGGTCTCAAACCTCTTGGGAATATCCTAGGCAAACTTTTGCACCATGAAAACTTCACTGCTTCATCTTAAAGTTACAAAGGTACAACTCTTGGAGGGGAGAAAGTTCCTGTAACAGATCCTTTCTCAAGATAGACTGGAGGAACAGAAGCATGTGACAAAAGAACAGTTGCTAACGTCTTCTAAAAGAAAAAACAAGCAGAAATTATGAGAAGGACAACGTAGTGAAGTTTCTAAGAAAAATGTTATAAAGTCAATATAAAGTCAATATAAAGTCAAAGCAGCCTGAACAAAAAAAAACAATTTCCAGGCACTACCTGTGACCTGGAAAAATAGTTGACTGTGGGCAAAGCAAAAGGAAAAAAAATTCAGAGAAAATGAGTTTAGGTGCTCTTTTGGAGTCTAGGAGCCATATGGGTTTAGGAGCCATATGGGACACCTGTGTGAGCTTCTCAGCTTAGGATGCTGGAACAGCCTGGAGAGGAATCACTGTTTGTGCTCCCAGTGACCACCAGAACCAGCAGGACACCACCCAGGCCAGCACAAGCACTAGGTGACACTGGACTGTGCCTGTGCTTATTTTAATTAACTTAATTCAGCTGAGAGAGAAAATTCCACCTAATGAACAGACGGTTCGTGATAAGGTCTACTGCCTTGAGCAGAAAAGCTCCAGGTGGTATCTGCAGACTTCTGCTGTTTGCAGGACAAGTATGTTTTATTTGCACACAGATAAAGAGAGAGAAAAAAGAAGGTAAGAAGCGGTTCTAGGATGCTGGATTTTGCACTCGCCGTTTTTCTTTCTCTATGCTAGGCCAAGCAGCTGAAAGTAGGTTGTCATGTTTGAAAATTCAAAACCTTGTTTATTTAACGCTTTGCTGTGTGGGTTTCCATCCCTGGGAGCACTGCCTTTGAAGACACTGCAGATCACAAAGTACAGCGAGGCAGAAAGAAACACTTTACGTGAGAGGGTCAGATTTTCCATGTGAGATATTTCATTTAATTCTGAGACAGATTTCACTTTGTGGATGTCTTCCCAAGAGGCCATTTTCTACACATAACAGATCACAAATCCCTCTAGTTTCTCTCATACATACAAGATGCCCAGTAAAACAAGCAGCAGTTTTATTTTTAAGAGTCAAATCATTGTGCTACAAATTACACAGCAAATTGCCTTTACTATAGCTTGCACGACTTTTTTTTTTTCATCCAGCCAATTACGTGGCTTGATGTAGAGAAAATCAGCAGCCGTATAATTTCCTCTGTCGCTCATGGACAGAAGTACACTGTTTTACATGTCAGACACCTGTGTGGTGGATGAAGCCCAGGAATGCCGTGAAGCTTTTGATGACTGCGTACTTACCTGTCTGTTCCCAAGCTTTTTGACCCAAGCACAGAGGCTGCAGCCATTTTGTTCTCAAACATCACTGCAGCTTGTCAGGCAGACGATGCATCTCCCACGTGGGAGGGGAGAGGGGTGGTTGCAGCTTTCATTACTATAAAATAAAGCTGCTTTAAGACTAAAAATATAAATTTTATTCTCTCTATTCATAAAACATAACTGCTCAGACAGAAGGTGATTGTGTTAATAAACATTTTTGGCACATCTAATGTCATGGTGATGAAGTTGTTATTCCTGGGAAAGACTCACAAGGCTCGACAGCTCAACAAATGACCTCTTCATGCAAACCTGTAGCTAACATCTGCTCCAAGGACAGGTCCAATAGATACACAACAGGAAAAATCAGTACTGACCTTCTGTCTACATCTGCATATGTCCCACAGTGCCGTTAGGACCTCAGAAGCATCATTACCAGCATTTAATTCCAAGATCATTCTGTGAAATAAAATCTCTGAAGGACAACACAAGAAGGGCCAAGCAAATCCATGTAGAGCAGACATCGGCAGCAAGATAGTGGAAAAAAAACAACATAAAGCTGATCAAAATGAGTTTTGTACGTGAGTAATGTGAGAAACTTCTTGCCACTGATTAGATACACAAAATACTGAGGATTTTATGGGTTTTGCCTTGAATTTTTCTGAGAAAATTAGTCATCAAGAAAATCCATTTTCTTATGTATTAAACCCCTACTTTTTCAGGCAAAGCAAAGCTCAAGCTCTACTTGGCTCTGAGGTTTCCTCAGACAAGGATAATATATGTCCCTCCCTCAGTCAAATTCTCTAAGAAAAAAAAATCTTAGCTTTATCCCCAAAGTGAGCAGTTTTGAGCAAGTTCTCTTCAGGTGTTTACACAGCCTGGAGGTGCCCCCTACAGTCTGTGCCAGGTGAGGTCTGCCCAGTCTTTATGTACTTTTATGCATACGGCTAAATGCACGCACATTCCAGGAAAGAGAGATGACTGAATCAAGTGACAGGGACGTAGAAGGAGATGCATTAATCATCAGCCGAGAGAGATATAAAGACTATTGTTCCCAGAAATGGAAAAGCTTTTAGAAGCTTTTCTGTACTGAAGGCAACAGTAGTTACATTCCTACCTGTAGCATGTTTGGAAAGGGACTGATTCTCCACTGTAGTGCCTTGGGGTAATACAATAAAAGCAAAAAAACTTGAAGAATCCTGTTTTTCCTCTTCAGCATGCACCGCACACACTGGCTGCTCAGGACTCGGCACAACTCTTTTCAAAACCGATGGAAGGTGTACTGATTGACTTGGGAAGGACAAGGATCAGTGTTTTGTCTCCATAAAACATCCATAGCAGGTAAATATCACTGTCCGTGCTCAGCAGAATGGGAGATGAGCAAGGCAAGGGCTGGCATAGTCCCACTGCGGTCAGCAAGGCTAGAGAAGGAAAGCAAAACCCTCTTGAGTCTGGCCAAATTGGGGACCTGTGCCCAGTCCTGGGCACCAATGCTCCCTCTCACTACAGCTGGACTGTCTCTAGCACTTTCACTTTCCTGACCACTGTCACTGGGTTTGCATGATTCCTCCTTGGCTCTGACATGGACAGATGGTTGCTTGGTTCGGATGAGCAGGTTGCAGCTCGCTGGCAGGAGCCAGACTTTCCTTTTCATAGTCTGCACAGCAAATTCTTGAAAGCAAAACTGAAATACTGCTTTGCAAAGTAACTTTTTTAAGCAACAATAGCTTTTTTTCTTTTTAATCCTCAGCACATTTCACCTCTATAACCCTCATAATATTTAAAAAAACCAGTGCCTATGTGATTTCACCGCACACGCTGACTCTTATCTTGTTCCCCCAAATACATAGATTTATGATGAAACATAGCAGTGGTTAAAATGTTATGCACTATTAGCGATACTGGAAGCTTGGTTTTGATCATATTTCAAATCAGCTGAGATACAGGACAGGAGAAATTCCTAGATTTTTAATAGCCTGGCTGCAACACCAGGAGAAAAATGTTATGATTACTTCAGCCAGACTTTTTTTATTTGGTTTTGCAGTTCTGACCATCAGTGAAAATAAGACGTATGCTCTGGGGCCTCCATAACCTAATGCCATTAAATAAACCAAAGGAGCATCTTTTCATTATATACTACTTTCAACTCTGGTCAGCTCTCGCTCAAAAATCACATAGAAAGTGAATTGAATGACAGAAAAACAACAAAAGGATTAGAGACAAGGAAAGGCTTGAGGACTTTTTAATTTCTCTTGAGGAGAGATTAATAGTATCAGGACCTTCTGGGGAGTGCTTCTGCTACAGGCAGCACATGGAAAGAGGCACTGCTGGTAGGCAGCCCCCAGGCCATTTAGGATTTATAGCGTAGGTCAAACCAAACACTGTAAACACCAGGAAACTAATAGGTAGACAGCATAGGTCTGTGTAGTGCTGGTGTCTTGGTTTGGATTAGATTAATTCCTCAGTAGGTGGGCTGCTGTTTGGAACCCGATTTTTACTTCAAGTGGAAACCTGAAGAAAAAAGTTTGGGCACAGGGAAAAAGGACATGTCCCAAAGCAAAAGAGGCAGTCACAAGGTATGAGCAGAGCGCATAGAGACTGCAGCCTCCCAGAATGCTTCTTCTGTATGATCAGGCAAGGGACTATGTCACGTCCCAGAGCTGGAGCCCTGCTGACAGCCAACAGGATCCTGCTCCCTACTACACAGCTGGATGGAGATCCCAACACACATCCCTGCGGATGCTGCAAGCAGAGCTGGAGCCCTGCTGACAGCCAACAGGATCCTGCTCCCTACTACACAGCTGGATGGAGATCCCAACACACATCCCTGCGGATGCTGCAAGCAGAGCTGGAGCCTAGGCTAGGGAAGTCTAAAGCACACCTTTTCATGGGGGGGGCAAAACAGTTTAAATCAACAAACCAAATTCCCTTGATACGGTAGACATCTACCCAAAGTATGAAGCATTTATTTTAATTATTATTTTCATGCTGTTTCAATTTGTGCTGAAACCAGAAGGAACTGGCAATATGTGAGGGTGCTTTGACACATACAATCACTAGCAGAGGTTTCTGGGGCCCAAGGCCACGCTAGCCAGCCAAAATAGCTGGAGTCTCCACCATTGCCAGAGCTTGAAGGCAGCCATTGGGGCACCACACTGCCACAAGGCCACACTGTTTATGAGCATCTCTTGCATTTTCACATTTGCATTTCAAACCCACCGCGAAAAGAATTGATAGAGATATGAAACATCTGCACAGTTCCCCAGCCCAGATGCATCAGCGCTTCACCAAGCAGCAGAGTTGGCTGGTGTCCAGGGAAGGAGCTAAATCCTGTCAAATCCAGATACAAAGCTCTGAAGAAACACCCAGGCCTTGTACTTGAAAGTGTTCAACTGAAAAGTTCAGCTTTCTTCTTTTCTAAGATTTTTCTTCCCCTTCCCTCTCTGGAAAAGCTCTCAGTCCATTTATATGAATGTTGACTGTCACTTAATTTACTTCAGTAATTGCTTTGAAGTTCATTTCCAGCATTTGCAGCTATTTGTGGCAATTGTTTGCTGCTGGCTTCACAGATGATTTTTTTTTCTCTCCCGTTCATTTTTTCTGCAGTTCCACTTCGCAGTCATAGTCTAATGGCAGGATTTGTCTTCTCCAGATTCTGCCTTCGCTCCCATCTTGTTCGTTATTATTTCACACCATCACAAATCCTGCTTTTGCATCTTGCAGGCAATGAGATTGTTATGGATAACCAGCTTCTCTGCTCCGCAGACAGAACTTCATTTAACTGTTCTTTTCTCTTTCTGTTCTGCCATGTGGATGATGCATCTTTTAAGACTCTCTTTCTGGTCTTCATGACTGTGAATAAGAAAACTCTTGTTTGAGCTTAGTATTACCATGGTGACTGGTTTATTATCTACCCATTTGGATGCAGGTTATCCTTCTGGCAATTTTTGGCATGCATTAGTCAGTCTGCGCTGATGTTAATTGCTGTTTTGCTGGGATACATTTGGAAGCACAGCGTCCACAGGGAAATGGGGAAAATAACGTAATTTTGTCGTAGCAAAAAATGCAGAGTGGGATCTAGCTTTTAACAGATTCGTTGCAGGGTGGTCAACTCATGGAGGCAGAAGCTCTGAGTTGAGTTGCTGGCTATGACACAAATTGTATGGACAAGATTTTTCTCTGTCCACGCCTTAAATATTCCACATCAAATAGAGATGGTGCTGGCAGGATTGTGATATGGGTTGCATTATCACACTTCAGATCACCTGATATTTTCTTTACTGGGCCTCCCTTATATTCCAATGGCAACAGACCAAATATTTTTAACATCCTTCTGTTTGGTCAGTTGGCTTCGTTTTACAAGGAGATCAGTTGATACACTATGACTTACCCAAACCCAACTTCACACCAGGGATATGTAGAAGCTCTGAGCCACATGATAGCCAGTCTGAGGCTGCAAAAAAGTTATTGGCTCTTCTTTGCAGCTTTTCTGCCGTGGGTCTGTAAAAATGCCCAGCTGATCGAGGGCTGTCTTACCTTTTGCCACATCTTCTGCACCACTCCCATTCCCTGGTTGGTCTTACCCACCTCTGGGAAGTTACTGGGGTGACATGATGGCCCAGAAGCTCTGCTGTTATGTAAATATACATATGACAAGTCTTGATGACAAAGCAAACGTGAAGAATGTGAAGTCTTTGGTCTGAGTCCCTCTGCCACAACAGCCCCAAGAGGTGTCAGCTTCCCTGTTCAGCTGGGTGGGATGTTACTGCACCAAGTACAATGCTGAGCACCACCTCTTTAGGTTTTCATTGTCAATGTTTTTCTTGGTCACGCCACTGAAACCTGAGGTCTGTGCTCAAATCCCTCTGGACACGAAAGCAAAGGTCCAAGGAATGAGAGTACCGCATTATCCTCCTATGATCCAACAGATTTTATGTCTCCATAGAGATGACATGTTTGCAAGTCCTCACACATTGACTGAAACTGGTCTCAGGCATTTCCCTCTGGCTTGTGCACCTCCTCCTCTATCCACTGCTGATAAAGTCAGCAAGTTTTCCCTCCTTATGCTGTGCCAGCTGCAGTCAAAGTCTACAAGCCTGCACTTACTCCAGAACAAAAAGATATTGGGAAATGTTTTGAATCAGACAAGAATACACCTTTCCCTGCATGTTATGAATCATCCTGAAGATATTTATCTTTGCCAATTGCCTTTGTGCATTTTGCCCTTTGACTTAGGATGGCAGAAAGCAAAAATACTCTGGGGTGAAATGAAAATAAATTGAAATAGTTTAGAGGTTTTTCTTTAACAAAATCTTAACAAGATCTTGCTTTTCAAAATTTCTAAACAGTCTTTCCATTATTTGATAATTGCAATTATAGTATGGGAATTGATTAGTCGTAGAAAAATAATTATACACCCAATTAAAGCAAATTGAAATAGACTTAAAATGTTGGCACCCATTCCTGCTGTCCCTATCAGGAAGAATTAATTTGACCAGGATGGTTATATTGCCAAAACATTTGACTTCAGATGAAGAACTATATTTCATTTTTTGTCATTGCAACAATGAGTTTTAATGAAAGACTTGCTTGTGGGGCGGTGCTGACTGGACAAAAGGCAACGTGGGATTTGACTGCAAAAATCAATAGTTAAAAATAGAATAGAAATTAATAAATGCTGGGAAAGATCATTTGGCTCTGATTCCATTTGCAGAGCTCAAACAGGATTTACTGCTGCTTAAATCTAGCAGGGAAAGCTGGACCTTACAATGAAGCAGACTTCTTCTCTTCAGACCCCCAGAACAGGAAAGCTTTTTATTAAAGGTGTTTGCCCCTTCCCACAGCAACGGGTTTATGCAGGTGTGGCTCAGGCTGGCACAAGAGATGTTCAATGCCTTATAATTTGAACAGGAAAAGGAAGTGTGATCAAAATAAAGTGTGTGGGAATTAAACAGAAAGAGGCCAAAGAAATGTCAGTCAGATTACACACTAGACAATTCCAGCTGCAAACATCCCCAGATTGCAGGAGCCCAGTGTCTTAAAAAGTAGCCCCTCTGACCCTGTCAAGGACCTTCTGTCAGTTATGTGCTAGATTAACGGACATGAAAAGCGCAAAGGAAAAATCGTTCTGTCCTCCTTCTGATACTTACCTTCAGCCATTATAAAGTATGATTCAATCTCATCAATAATGCCTGTTACAGAACACATCAGTGCTGGGGGACAGAGCTTGCCCCACCTGTTGACACACAACAGCAATGCGGTGATGAGTGTTTCTGAGCTACCTGAGTTAAGTGACAAATACCCATTTTAGGGCTGGTATTTTCAAAAGAAATCAGCATAGACTCCATCGCCGCAGTGCAATCCAGCCACCTGCTATATTCAGAAAAGCAACTTGCAATCTGACTGCTAGGCAGAAACAGCTTTAAAGAAAGCAGTGAAGTAATACGCAGTGCTTGCCTGATGCAACACTAGCAGTGGGGCTCACGTGGGGAACCTAATCCTGTCCTCTCCCATACAGAGCCGTGGGGCAGCAGCAGCAACAGCGTTTTCCCCTTCCAGCTTGCAGTCTGCAACAAAAAAGGAGATGGTGCCTTTTTACCGAACATCACTATTTGCTCATATTCTTATCTGAATAAAGCAATAAAGAATAAGGTCCCAGCTGCAGCTTTCCTTTCACACCTCCAACCCTCCTCCCCCCAAATAAATATATAAAATTTGGCACCAAGGCTCCCTGTCTGTTAAGCACCTTGGCAGATCTTGCCATACTATCATAGGAATATCCCTCAGTCTTACATTCTTCTTCTTCCAGTATCAGCTACAGAATCACATAACAGTTCTGTACACCCCAGACTGTTTCAGGTTACTAAATGTTAAAGGACTTCCAGAGTAATGGGTGAATTCGTCCCGGTGAATTAGCTAAGCTACAGATGCATAAAGAACAACAGCGACCACTGCTCTAAGCACCAACAAAACAGTTGTATAATCACTACACTCTGCACTAAAACCAAGTGTTGTTTCAGCTCTGGTTTATCAGCCATTAAAATAAGTGATTACAGAAATCAAAAAAGTATTCAAACCTCCAATGTGTTTGGAGCCTTTGATCAATGAATATTATTAGTTCATCACAAACACAGCGAGTAACACCTACAAATTAGAGGTACTTTAGATTGCTAAACGCCGGCAGAAAAAACCTGCATAGGTACATTAATTTATTAAAGTATGCTATTAAATGTCAAGGAGAATATCGTAAAAAGCTTTAACTTATTGAATAACTATATTTGCTGAAAGGCATCAATGTGTTAACATTAGTGTTTTATATAAAATTCATCCTGCAATATCGTCACTTTACCTCTAAAGCCTATTATAGCTCTATCCCCTCGGGCAGAGGCTGGAGAAGTGCCATTTAATTGTCAGTGATATAAATTAAAGGAGTGCTTGAGTTAGATGTCATCCAGAGCTTACAGACCCAGCAGAGTGGGTAGGAAATGCTGACGGGGAGTATCAGCCTGGTGAGAACCTTCCCAATGGCTCTCCCAGTGCTCCGAACCTAATTAATTCTGCTGATCTTTTATGTGCATCTGCATTTCCATTGTATTTAAATTAAATACAGCTATGTGCACTGAGCTTGGCAAAGCCTGGATAGCTAGGAAATGAAAAACACGAAGGAAAAACAGTGATTCTGTTTTCTTGGCTATTGTTTAGCACATTATAGAGGGAAATGTAAGCCTAATAGCTTACAGAGTGCTACAATTCCCCCAAGTGTTAAGAATTATGTTACAATCCAAAGCAGAGAATACTTTCTAGGAAATACTTGAAGACACAATTGCCCGGCACATGGAAGTCAAAATCTTAATTGGCAGAAGTAGTAAAATAAATCAAATTCCCCACCAAAGGCAGAAGTCATCCTGGAATGACAGCACTGTGCCTCATGTTTGTAAAGCACAGGTAATAGTGAGAAGCTGAAGGTATTGCATAGAGCCCATCAATTCACTCACAGAAACCAGTACCTTCATATTCAGCTGCCTGCTCCTATGATTTGAGCTGTTTTCCTGTTTCTTTCATCAATATCTTCTATCAAAAAGTGGGAAAAAAAGCACAGTCTAGTCACTGCAGCCCCAATTTTGCATTTACAGATTACAATGAGAGTGGAAGAGTTAATAAACACAGCGTTCCTACTGCAGATGTCACCTCACCTTTCCCTTCTCACTTAAAATCTTGTCATAACATGAACTTCTTCCCCTCTATTTCCTAAAAAAATATGGATTTAATCTAACAGGGTACTCAAACTGCACGCCTGTGGATGAAAATCAAGGTTTGCCAGTGGTGAGTGTTGATCCTTGATTCAGGCATCTGATTTCAAGGCCATTTGTTTCATGGCTAAGTCAGATGATATGGCAGCACCTAAGTGTGCAACCACAGTCATCTAACATTCAATTACTTTGATTTGTTAGTTATGCATTTCTGGTGCTGGTGGCCCAGTTCACCAGGGGACCTATGTTCCAGCAACGCTGAAGGTTCCCTCAGAGCAGGTTATTTTATGCGGAGAGTGTGCTATCAGTGAGAGTAATTTAAGCAATTTGCCATTTCTTTCCCAATTTGATAATTACAATTTTATTTCCAAGAGTCAAATACAAGATTTAAGAGCTTTCTTCCATTCAAGTTCACCTAGGCCTCTTGCAGAAAACAGCCATAAATTAACATTTAAAAAATATCTGAATCGTTCTGATGAGCAGTGACAAATTTTATGGAAACACTTGAAATTCAGTGTGGCTGGGAGAAAGCTGCCTACACTTCCTACAGGGTTTATGGGAAATGGATGCAAAATAGAAGCTGAACATGCACAGATTAACATGGACACAAAAATAAAAGCTATAATACATTTTAATTAACCTGCATGGAAAAAAAAAGAACTAAATAATGAACTAAACTCACATAAGTGCTACGGGCCATATCTACAGAAGGACTTTGGCACTGCCGCATTCCTTTTTGCCAGACCTAAATACGAGGCCTCTGCAGTCAAGGGTGGCAAACACAGCCCTGAGTTCCCAAGCACCAATGGAGGGGGTAAATAAGACTCCAAGGGACTCACATGAGCCAGGACCTGACATGCAGAATGGCTAAATCCACCAAAGGGGAATATTGCAGAGGACCAGGTATGGTATTTCTTTTCTCCCCAGAAATGAGAGTCCGTCTTGCACCCTGAGTGAGGTATGTATGGGAGATCAGGTATCACAACCTGCAGCTCCAAATTAGACTAAGGCAATCATGACATTCCTGATGGGAAAACAGCTCAGTGATTCGGACGACAGTGACCAAAGACCATGTCCTTTTTGGTCTGAGAGATTCAAACCCTCAATTCCTCTCACAGGCACAGCTCCAGCCACTGGTCTGGGATAGCCCAGATGGTGCACAATGGCATAGAAGTTACTCGGAGGGCCAGAGAGCTGTTGTTCAAAGCCTGGTACATCTCTGGTCACACTGGAAAATATTCAGGTTTGCAAAAATAAAAATCAAGGATTTTTTACACAGCCAAGATTAACAATTAGGGCCAGCCTTGCTGGTGCTTGCACTTTTTGATGGGCAGGATAACCTAGCACATGGCCAACTCTTCGTTTCACCAGTCCTAGGACAAAAAAAGACCAAAACATCTCCCAGTTTTCTCATAATTTTGTAAAGCTTGCCAAGGGAGGATTTGATTTTCTGTGGCAGAACATCCTAAGTGACCTTCAGTTCACTGATGGCAGGGTATTCTTTGCTCTGATTGCTTGTTCAAAGAGTGCAATGGTATAACCAGTACAAAAAGTTATTGAGAAATTTGGGCTATTTCCAAATGTAGCAAACTAAATAACTCAGTGTCCTAGTTTGAGGGGCAGAGCATCTGTCGTTCATCCCAGTGGCCAGTCCGGCCCACACTACAACATGCAATAATTAAAAACAGGATGCAAACAAATATAATAATAGACAAAAGGTAAAGGTTATAGTTTCATTCAACAATTCAGAAACAGAAATTATATTTCTTTGATCAAGGAAGCTGACCCAAAGAAACTAGGAAAAGATGAGGGAATCCTGTCCTGCTTCATGAAAGTCTGTAAAAACTTGCAGTATCTCAAAATATGCAAAGGAACTGAAAGCCTCATTTTTTCCAAAACAGCTAGAGGATATAAATCTTGGGAAATCAATGGTGCAGACAGTAAGAAAATTGAAGTTTTTGCACTGTGGTAAAGACAAAGATTCCTGCATCTCCTAGACAGAAAGGATGATGATTGCTTGTAATAGAAATATTACAAATATTACTGTAGAAATGCAGACTGTGTTAGAAATCAGTATAAAAAGATCCACACTTTTTGCTTATATCAATCAAAGACAAAGTCTAAGCACTAGGAAACTAGAAGATGCTGAGGAAGCCAAAGTGCCAGAAGGATGTAATAGATGCTGAGTGGAGCAGCAACCAGTGTGCAGTGTTAGCAATGGGACAAGGAGTTTTCTAAAAGCTTAGCTGAGATGTCACTGGTGCTTAGTTGTGGGCAAATGGACTTTGACTAGCAAGTGCTGATTGAAGTTTTGCTGGCTGCTTTCTTGCAGGAGCTGGCAAGGATCACTCAAGCAAGCTCTGAGCTTGTGCATTGCAAGATACGCTGTAGGATGCACCCCTTACAGGCCCCCAGCCACTAAAAGCAGGCTTCAGTAGTCTGGTCACCAGCATTTCCCATCACTGTAGGCACTTCAGGGTGTCCCAGTGGTGACCAGCTGCTGCTCCTGAAGGCTGCGGCCCTACCCTAGGCCACACATCACAACTACTGAGCCCGTGCAGATGTTTTGAGCGCACTGGGGAAAATGACTCTAAATGGCTGGGAACCACCTAAACCAAAATGAACATCTTTTGTAGGCTCTGAGGCAGCCTTGGTACCCCTGATACATTTGTCCATGGAAAGAGAGGGGTAACATGCTGTAAAGCCTGCCATCTGCATCTCAGCTTCATCAGCCCCTCAGGGACCAAGAGGCAATACGAGGGAATCTGAAGGGAGGATGGGTCCTGCTCCACTGCCCATGGCTCAAAACCAGGGCAGCCAGCACCTGAATGTAAAATGGCATTTATAGGCATGAATGTATACATACGTCTGCAAACGTGCACACAAATGGGATTTTGCTTATAGGATGGAGGCTGTTGTGTTTCCCGTTACGGGGAAGGGTTCTCCTGCACACAAGACTATTACTCTTCATTTGTTACTCACCATTTACCTGTTTAAAAACTTTCAATTCTCTAGTCAGGGAATAGAAACACTGTGGCTTAACAGCTCAGTTACACCTTCTGAATACTGATTCTTTACCAGCCATCAGCAGGTTCCTCCAAACTATCTAGCAAACACTTATTAATACAAGCCACATTTGCAGAAAACCCTGCTGATTCAAGACTATTTTCAAATAGAAGCTAGCACATTCGTCAGATTATATATTCCCAATAAATAATTTAGTCAGCTCCAGCACCTGGCAAACAACAGAAGATGGTACTAAGAAGTCATCAGAAGGAAAAAGAACTGTAAAAAAATCATTTTTTTCAAGAATCACTGGAAATAAGATGAAGCAACAAAAGAGATATTGGGTAGCCAAAAGATATTGTTACTTGCTGAAAGGTATTTCATTAACCAGCAACAACGATTTGCAATTCTATAGCACTGCTTGCAAAATAACCACCCTGAAGAATTTCAATGAGCTACTTTTCTGGGCTGACCAGCAAAGAAAAATTATGAAGAGCTCAGCGCTGTTGTATCAATCAAAAAGAAGGGACCCAGCTGGCAGGAGCAAGTTTAATTTCTGATTGAGAGAAATTACAAAGTTGGAACCTGTATTGACATTTTTACTGTGTTTAGCTAGATCAGCTAACTAAGAGACTAGACAACTAAATAAAGTGTAGCCCATCCTCTACCTTTGCTCCCTTTCTTCCTCACCCATAAAAACACAAAAGTACAAACCTGAAAGTACAAGTAAAAGTTGCTAGTTTTTTCAGTAAAAGCATCCCAACCAAATCACCACGAAGGAATGGGTTTTCACTGCGGTCCTCATTAGACAGCAGCAAACATTTTCAGCTTTTTCCTAGGGACCAAAGAAAACCAGGCTGGAAGAGGTTTAGAGGTCATCTAGCTCATCATGATGCACAAGGCAGGATCAGCTCTATCTGTGCCAGCCTGGCATATGCTTGTCTTTTCGTAAAAGCCTCCAGTGATGAAGAAACCCCAGGCTCCCCAGCAGTCTTTTCCAGAGCTCAGCTAGCCACGTTGGTAGCAAATGTAGCCTAATGTTGAAGTTAAATCTCCCCTGTTGGAATTTAAGCCAATTACTTAATCTTTGTAATGGATATGGAGAACATTAGACTGCCTTCTGTGCAGTTCTGTTTTACATATTTGAAGATTATGGTGTCTCACTTCAGTAACTTCTTTAATTCCTTCCTTCCATCCAGGTTCTTTCAGCCTTCCTTCCAAGTCTGTGGTTTTAGGTTTCAGGCATTTTTGTACTTCTCCCTTGATTCCTTTCCAGCTGGTCTGCCTTGAACTTGTAGAATGGTACCTGAAAGAGGACACAATGCTACAACAGACATCTTAATGAGGCTGAGCAAAGTTTTGCTTCATATGCCCTATGGCATTCTGTTCATGTATCATAGTTTAGTGTATGCCATTTTGTTGTACTTTTAACAACAACACAATATTTTTGACTCATACTTCAATTAAGATGCAGTTACGGCAGATTGATTGATTGATTTATTGCAAAAGTGTAGCTTATCAACTTTCTTCACAGCTTGCTTTTGCACATGTGATCTTTCTTTCCTGTTTGTGGATAGCAATCCAGATGTATATCTATACACCTCAGAATATAAATCCGAGCCTCCCTTTCTCAACGCACACAGGTGACATTACAGGACTTTCTTATCAGATACATCTCAACAGACATCGTTAGAGGAACTCTTAAAGCGCAGGCAATCAGAAGAACTGAAACGTTCAGGTTATGGAGTTTGTCTGCAAGCATAAACCTTGTGCACAATAGCTACTGACAAACTGTTCACTGAAAAAACTGGAAGTCTGCTTAAAGAATGGAAGGTTCAGGCTGGCATGCAACTGACACCACTATACACTAGTCAGTAAAAAATGGAACAAAAGCATACAGAAAATATGATGGTGCAATCATGTAAACTGATGGAAGAGCAGGAATGCTCATCCCATCTCAGTCCAGCTCAAAAATAGCAGAAATTGGAGGGTTCCCGAGGGTTATTTGAAAATAACTAGTAATTATTTTAAGTTTAAAAGTATACATATTCAATGTCCATTCCCCAAAATGGCAATTTTCAGACAAGGTAAAACACAAAGTGAATGCAGAGAGCATTTTTCAGGGTAGTAAAGTTTTAGCTCAGTCAGCTTATTATAGAGAAAAAAGCATTTGATAATGCTCTCACACTTCCAGTTCTGTCCTGCAGTAAATGGCTTCCTAGAGAAGTGTATGAGCAAATTCTCTCACATAGTCCCAGCAAACAATTCTGATCTGAATTTTTTTGCAGAGGTGCCATTACAGTCCCGGGAGCGAGCCGCTGATGCCCTCAAGTGCTGTTTGCTGTGGCAGTGCCAGGGCACCGCAGGAACGATTTGTGTCTCATTGTTCAGAGCGTAGTGAGTGATGCAGAGTAATGAGACATGACACTGAATAAATTGATGGAATGAGATACAACAGAAAGCGTGGGACTGAGTCCTACAGAGAAGACCTTTGTGTTGGTTAATCTGAACCTTTAATTTAATTAGATTTACGTGTAATGACAGCAGGGCATGAGGCTTTAATGCACAGTCAATCTCTGAGCTACTTTCTGGAAGACACAGTTCTCCCAAGATGAAATAAAATACTGTAAAAAAGTCTTTTATGTAGGGCATGCTGCAAGTTCTCATCTTAGGCTTTTTATTACTATTATATATATTGTTCCTAATGAGTACAGGGCCTCACTCTGGGAAGCAGCAGAGGACAACCCCCAGCCTAGGGACAAGCGAGAATATCGCCTTGATTTGTCAGAGGCGCAGAAATAAAGGCTTGCATTTGATCCAGCCATTACAGAGCCTAAAATAGACACTGGCATCTGGGTTCAAAAGAGTGACGAGCAATTGCATCTGTGCATCAGCCAGCAGGGCCGGGCCCTGGGTGTGTGTTGGGACAGCGGGGACGCTCGCTGCCCATGCTCAGACCACGGGCTGCCAGCAGCTGCCAAAGGCAGCCCTGCCTACGAGGCAGGCTGAAGCACTTGTCTCTGGTTTTGAACTTCAGGTCCATAGCAGGCACTGAAATGGCTCACACAGGGTCACGCAGTACCTGCCACACCAGGGTGACGTGTTGGAACTGAAAATCTGACACCTATTCCTCCTCTCCCCTCCTTTTTTCTCCCTGGCCACCGAAAGATGAGGTGGCTAACCGCTACTGTGACTCATGTTGTAATTATCTTTTCACTTCTATTTAAAGAAAGGTTTTTAAAATGAATGTGAATTCAAATACCTTACATTTTTGCGCACAGCAAACAGACATAACTGCTGCACTGGTGGGAACTTGGAACAGCCCTGAGGCTATCCCCAGCTGCAGTCACCTGGTACCTTCTGGAGCTGAACTGCAGCACGTGGAGACCAGGCAGATGTGGCACTGTGCCTGCAGAGTGATGGGTAAAAGGAGATGCAAACAAACAATACCAGTTTACCACCCTATCTTGATTGCAGTAATGATAGAAATGTCCTACTTCATAGATTTTTAACCCAAAGTTGAAAACCATGCAACGACACTCTGTTGATACAGGGTAGAAAAAGAGCTTGCTCTGTTTCTCTCCACTGCTAATGCTCATTTGTGGTCCAGGTCAGGCCCAGATCTAATATACTACAGTGCCTCAGCAGCAGCGTGCTCAACCAAATTCCTCTGGAGAGTAGGTTTGTCTTCCTGCTGAGTTGACCTTGGCCAACCAGAGGGGTGGAAGAGAACTGGACTTGTGAAGACAGTGCGTAAAAAAAGGATAAAACCCAACACTACTCAGTTAGAGAGATCCTGGAACTATAAGGTGGGGGGAAAAATCAAGAAGAGATATTCACCACCAGTTGGGAGGTGTTCACATCCAGTGTGTAGTTTCTTTCCTTATGATAAAAGTGAGCACAAAGTCTGCACATGAATCCAAACAGTTGTGAAGCATTTGGATTTGAGGTTTGAGTTTGGAAACCTTCTTCATTTGCTCCTTACCTTGCTGTTGAAACAAGTGAGCTGATTCTGACAGGCTGGAATCTGGTCTTGCTGGTGTTGCATTTGATCCTTTCAGCTCACGCCTTTCAAACCTTCACAGACAAATGCCTGCCCTCCCTCCCGAGACACCTCGTATGCAAGGCATGTACCGAAGTGCAATTCCTCTGGAGCGTTTGAGGAGAACCAGTTTGCAGAAATGTTTCAGCAGGCAAGATGCACAGCTCTCACGTTATCCCGGTAAAGCTCGTTTCTGAACTCTAACACAGATTTCACGCGAACCAACATGTAAGAATATAACAGCCTCGACCTCTTCTCTTCCCATCACAAAGCAAGGCAGGTGAATGCCCTTTTTATCTTTTCTTGGCATGCATCTCTACAGCAATCAAACAATTTTTCTCCTGTTCTGAATTCTCTTCAATTTATACAGAGTTTCTGCTCTTGCAGATCCCTGGACTTTGTATTTACTACTTAGCATCTCTTAAGTTTTATTTTAATTTGTTATTCTCTGCTCAAATTTCCAGAAGGTCTAGATCCCTTTGTAGCATTTATTACCTGCGTTTATTCTCTAGTCTCAATAACACCGCTAGTTTCATTGTCATGCAGCTTCCTTCCTCTTCAAGATCATTAAGGAAAACATTCAATGAAATTGGATCAAATAAAATTCCATATGAGCTTCTCAATAACTTAATCCATTTTGATTCATTAGGGCACATGTTTTTATTTTCATATTATGCCATAATATTCATAATAAAGATAATTCAAACTACTTTTTAACTGCAAAAATCCAGAACATACTGTATGAAATTATTTAAATCCAAATATATTACATTTATTGCTCATTTATTCACTAATTTTACAACTGCTTAACAATAAATGAGATTGTAAGACTTGTGCATTGTAAATCCAGGTTACTAATTGTTCATAGGTCTATTATTGTCTAAATGTTTCGTGAAAGTTAATTAAGTTCCCATTTTCTGCCAGGTCTGGTTTTATCACCAAACAGGGAGATCTAATTAGCATAGAGCAAGATGGATTCAATAATTTAGGAAGAATGTCATAACAAATCTGGATCATCCAGGTTGCTCTACCACACCCCTCACCACTGTCTCTGAGGACATCAGTAAAAGGATCTGTTCATTCATGTCTAAATCACAAAATGCAAATATGTCAGGGTACTCATTGATGTTAATGTGAGCTTGCAGCTCTGTAAAGAAGAATCACAGAATAAGCAATTGCAGGAAAAGTCTCTGCACAAGCCAGAACACTCGAGCGCATGTGCAATAGGGTCATAAAAAAACAAGTACATGCTGCAAATGACAAAATGAACAAGGGAAAAAAACCAATTGGAAACCTAATGGCAAACAAACTTAATCAAGAGCCAATGTAGCATTATGGAACATATGGTAGAAGCCTTCATCTCAGGCAAAATTGGAAGCATTCAGGAGCCTTGACGTACTCTGTAAGTGTCTGTCACTCAGAGATGTTCTCTATTACACTTCAGAAGGGTCAGCTAAAGGTCTTCTCAGTCCAACCCATTTCAGCACCAAAGGCACCCCATTTCCTTTGCTGTATGTGGCACCTCCCCACTGGCCCACTGAGACGGCAGGCGAATCTCCCATTCCAGCAGTGTCTCCCCAGCCCTGCTGCAGCAGGAGACACGGAGGCGGCAGCAGGGGCAGCTCGTGCTCGGGGACTGAAAACATGGCCAGGGAGGAAGAGGGGAGGGAACACCTTGGGTTTGGAGAGGGAGTGATTCCTGTGGCCCCGCTCTTTGGTGTCACGGAAATAACATTTTATCTTGTCATTAATATGTTCTGTTAATACATTAATACATTCTGTTAATATACTATATAAATACAGCTTAATCTTTTTGCTTTAAAATAGCAAAGCTACTCTGAATGCCTGTGACCAGACCAGACTTTTCTGTCCTTCCCCACGGATCTCCAGCCTTTGTTCTGACCCAGACAGGAACTGGACATCAAAAGAAGACAAAAGTTCAAAAGCTGGCAGCTGTCTTGGGAAGTCAGACAGACATCCAGGAGTGAGCAAAATGGACTTTCCACAATGTAAGGAATAGGAGACATCAGGAAGGGATTAGATATGCATTCAGCGTGCTTTAATGTCCTGAAGATACTCTTTTCTAGAAGTGCACTGGTCCTAAACAACAAATACAAGGCTTTAAGGATGTTGTTTGGTCACATTACTACTACTGCTGCCCTTGGTGGAAAAGAATTGCATGTTTGAATGTAAGTTTGACCTACTGAGGCGATCACAGGTCAATACGCATGAGACTGCAACTCTGGGATGAGCTAAGGGAGAATTGCTTGGTTCCACAGCACAAAAGGAGGGAGCTGGAGCAGGTGCGTCACGCACTGACCAGCACGTGCAGTACGTCATGTATTTGCCTCTTGCTAGACAGATATTACTGTTACGGGCCAGAGGTTCACTCAGCTTCCCAATAAATTAAACCAAAGGGACCTTGTGATGGCCTAAAGCATCTGTAGTCACTTACCTTAGCATTAACTTCAGCAGCCCCGCTGTACAGAAAAAGCAGAGATGGCTCCATATCAGTAGAAGTTCTTACATGGCATTTTCACTACTGTTTGCGCTGTTCAGAGACTAAGACACCATAAAGCACCACAACCGAGAAAAAGAACCATGGCCTGTGTACAAATCACCCTCTGGATCGTTGCAATTATAGGGTCCAGGATTTCAGAGAACAAAATTAGCTAAACGTTATCATCAGTAAATAAACAGCAAAAATACCAGTGCAAGAGCCCCAGCTCACTACAGCTATAAATTGCTGCTCCAGAGAAATACCACAGAAAGTGGAAAAATAACTGAGCATTGTTCTGCTGAGCTCACTCACTCATATTGCCCCAGCACAGCAAAAAAAGAAAAATATCTGTTTGCAGAGCCTTCAACACGCTGCACAGAAGCATGTTTACAGTAAGTGATTTGATTATTACTGGAACCTAGTACAGAAATTAGGTAGCAACACAGGTTAGGTTCAAGCACAGGGAGTGCATTATGCAACAGCAGGAAAAAGGTTAAACCTCCTTTTTTTTTTTTTTTTTTTTAGATAAATGGCCAGGTGCTTTTCTGTGCTATCTCAACAAGAGGATACAAAATGGGCAAAAGGTTTGCCAACTGGCTTTTCAGCATCACTTGAGTCCAGCTGAGACAGAAATAACTTGACTGCACGTTTTCTCTCTCTATTTTAGCACATCAAATTCTGTTTGTGCCTAGCCACAAAACCAAAAACCACTGAGGAAGATATATATCTGTGCATTTTTCTCATCTGTTTCTAGGTCCATCCTGATTTCAGAATTCTGGGGTAGTGGGATTTATTTTGTTTAAAACTACCTTAATCTCTGTAACGACTCTGTTTATTTTTGCAGGAAGATTGATAGATCTATTGCTTATTTCTATTTTTCCTCTCTTATATGAAAACAAGAAACTTCTTAATCAACATAAAGTGCCCTTCCAGATCCAATGGAATAAGTCATCTCTCTTTCAGGAAAGGAGACACTTTTCCCTTTTCTCTTATCTAAATAGCATCTCTAACATTCGTCTTTATTGAGTACTAGCTGCTCACGGTTGGCTCTCTTTTCATTTCTCTTTCTAAATTCCGGGCTGGCGTGCTCTCCATAGCTTGGTTGCCATTTCAATTGCTGGGCCCAGTGGGCATGTTATGTCAATACAGTGATATTTGCAGTCTGCTCTATGTGCATGGGTTTTACTGAACAATTTGATATCAATTGCACAAGTTAGGCCCCTGTGCCTTATGAATGTTCTATTCTCCATCTCCAACCAAGTGACATAACCTTTGGATTACAGAATGAACATGTACAGTGATATTTTTGTTATACTTTTTGCATTTCATTTCTAGTTGAATAAAGAAGAGGAATGGTGCACTGACTAAAGCAGTAAGAAAAGTGGCCTTTTGGAGAAGTGAGTTTAATTCTTGGCTCTGCCAAAACCATTCTGTGGCTTTGTCTGTCCTGCCTAACAGCATGCGATGCAGAGGCCCTTGATTTACTGGTCCTTGATCAAGCTAATTCCTAAAGCAAGCTTCCAGAGCAACAATGGTACTCTACTCACAGACCATCGTTGCTGCATCATGCTGTGCTGAGCACCTGAAGGTGCCAGCTGAAGTGTCCTGTGTGACCTGTCACACTTTCTCTGAGTCAGTCCCAGATTCATGCAGGTCCTTATTCACAACTAAGGAAATGCATTTTTATCGTGATGGTGACCGAGCACTCGCACAGGTTGCCCAGGGAGGTTGTGGAGCCTCCATCCTTGAGGATACTCAAAAGCCATCTGACGTGGTCCTGGGCAACTGGCTTTAGGTGGCCCTGCTTGAGCAGGGGAGTGGACCAGATGACCTTTAGAGGTCCTTTCAACCTTAACCATTCTGTGATTCAATGAGGAGCCACTAGGGGTGAAGACAACCCCTCTCCAGGCTCTATGGATTAGATCTCCAACAATGTAACAGGAGCTTAGATACCTTGCAGACATGGCAACACCTGAATGTATGTGTTTGAATCTGGAGCTGAAATTCACCTTGTGTCTTTCAGTTTCATGTCAGTAAGATGATGAAAATACACTGTCCCTTTCTGACAGAATTGTTGTTAGAGAAAAATTTTTAGTATTGGAAGAGCTGTATAGATACTACTGCTAAAGCATCTATGGTAAAGTAGTTAGTTCATGACATTTACCTTACAAGTCCCATCATTTCTAACTAATTCCAAATAATTTGGGGGGACATATATGTATGCATTTGTGTGATGTGGAACAGGTTGTAATCCTACCTCCACGATGTCATTTGGAAGGGGTCAAGAGAAACTGAATTTTATACAAAACCAGACAGGGTGTGACTAATGTGAACAAGTCACACTCGGGCCCATAGCCAAGATAGAATGAAGTCAATGGGAGGCTTCAAAAAGCAGCTCTTTCTTTCTGGACAAATTTTTAATTTAAAATGACAAGATCAGTGTGCAGCCTGGGCAATCCTTGTGTTAGCAGTGCTATCTACTTTTATTTTTTACATCTGATGAAAGATAAGGCTCCTCCAAAGTTTAATATTGCTCTGTTAATTAACTAATATATGAGCAGATGTTAACTGCTTCGTAAGTGCCAAACATTTCTGTTGTTATTCCCTGCAGAGTCAGATGTTTCTAGAATTTTTTTTCAGAGCAATGAGCAGGGTCTGAAAGCTTAGAGGCACAATTGTCACTGGCTTGAACTGCAACCGTGTGGTTAAATCTCCATGCCAGGCTTCAAAAACTGCCCTCAAGGCAGGGCTGTATTCTGTCACTTCTGTGCATATGAAGAAAGGCAGCGTTCACAGAGTGCTGCAGCGTATGGACCATAGCTAATTAACACTGCCTCATTTATCTCATCTAGCTGAGAAGAGGGACTGGTTCCTGTCACGTTTTTAAGTGATGTCGAATAGCTACAAGTCATCAATAGGGGACTAAAGACACAGCCTTTGAAAGGCTGTGTCTGATGTAAGTTGAAGCCCCAGAATCAAATGCCAGTTACAGAAAAATGAAAATCTGAAGCTTACTGAACAGATGAAAGGAAGAAAACTTTGCAAGCATCACACTAACAAGGCTGCATTTTGTAAATTGCTGTCAGTTCGGTCTGAAAGGATTAGGACTGAGTCCTCACTTCAAGGGATGACAGTACCACAGAGCTCCATTTTGTTGGATGATTTCTGAAAAAAAGTCTTTCCCTCTAATCAAGCACTCCTGTAAACAGCAGTCTCTGACCTACTGCTTCTAATTTGAATACAAATCTCTACATGCAGATCTGAAGTGCCATGCAACGTTGATCTAATTTCTTGTTCCTTTATAAAATGTTCTGCACAAAAAAAGCATATAAAAGACCAAGGAGGCAAGAATCCAGCACAAAGTGATCTATTACAGCCCCCTCGCCCCTTGACTTCCATTTGTGCTGCTGAGCGAAGAAATGTTAAACGTGAACTTTGATAGGCAACCACCCAAAGTGTCCTACAAAGTTTTTAACTCTAGTGCAGAGAAGCTTTGAAATCAATGCAGGTCCTGCTGCTCCACTCCCACAGGCTGTATTCTTGCTGCGTGTGATAAGTTAAGTAGCACTGGGTGTATTCAGGTTGAGACCTGCAACTAAAACAGTTTCTTTAAAAAGTACAGCAGTTTTAGCATTGTGTGATCAGATGTGCCTCTTTCCAAAAAGAGAGATAAAACTGAGGTTCTAATGAAACTCTTCTCTTTCTTAAAGATTCTGCATCACTCTGTGGTAGGTGCACTGCTCAGACTCCAAAAGGAGTATGGGAATTCTGCCTAATAAAGTTTTCCTTTGGAGCTTTGTAAACTCTGCTGTGTGTTTTTGTACAACCCCAGTTCCTAATTCAAGAATTGGCTATGTGTCACTGCTGTCTCCATATCTTTGAAAAACACTTGTACATCTTCTGGAGAAAAAAAAAAAAACGTGTTACAAGCCTATGTCCAACACGCGATTTGTAAATCTGTAACATCAAGTAGTGCATGACCCGTACAGTCTACAATAAATACATATGGGAATAAGGAATATTCCCAGGCTTAAAAACACATTTGAACACACCTGAATATAAGGAATTTCTATTTACTCAGGCCTTAGATGACCTTCTCTTGAATTTCTTACCAGGTGAGCCAACCCTCTGATCAGGGAGAGGAAAAAGAAAAGGAAAAAGAAATCATTTCCCAAACATTTTCAGGACGCTGCGATCAACAAGTCTATAATCCCTACTACAAAAACAACAACAACAAAACAACAAATAAACCCAAACAAACAAACAAAATCAGATCACACTCAACCAGATGTCACTTCCAGAGAGCTAAAAATCTAAGGCTGCATCTGACTCTCCTGATTCACAAACCAGCTGCCAAATTGAATCCCAGAGGCTGGCCCAGATGCAGCACAACAAAGAACAGAAACTAATGGGGGCCCATCAATTCCCAATCAAGATTGTCCCTAATCTGCCATCAGTCACAGAATATCATTGTTATTATCTCAATTGCCAATATGCTCTGGAACTCCTAAAGCTCTGTCCAGAGATTTTCAAGGGTTTTTTATCCTGCTACAATATCGAGCTGCTGCAATATACAGAAGATGAATGACCCTCTTTAGCTCTTCCTAATAACGTATTTCTTCTGACCTATAGCCAGCAAAACTTTTTTTCCCCAGTTTATGAATCTGTAGTGGGTTTTAGAAATATAACCCAGATGTGTGTTTGAAATGCATGGTGCAGTGGTGTTCAGGAAAGCTCAGTATGACAGTGTTCAAGATCCCAAGATAGTCTCACAATTTTTTATGAAGCAAACCTCAAATTAATGAAATCTTGAGAGACATCCTGGCTTTTCTAAAACACAGAACATACCCCAGTCTGCCACAAGGCTAGGGAAGAGAAAGGCATTTAGTAATCAATATTTTTTGTAACATCTGGATTAACAAAAGTCAGGCTTTAACCTATCATTTCTAGGATTTACTTGACATTATGGTAGAACCAAAATGTATTAGCTACTAATGAAACCCACAAGACAAGTCAGTTCTTGCCCTTAAGGCATTAGAAAAGTTTCCTTTTTAAAGAAACTTTGGAATTATTACCATATAACAACTTGCTGCATTTGAAGCTACTGGGAATCTGCTGCTGGAGGCAGAGATCACCGTGAGGAACACGAGGCATTGAGTTGTGCAGACTGCTTATTTATTTCCCATTAGAATTCAATCTTTGAAGCTCTCTTTTGCCAAACACCTGCACATCCAAATGACCACTTCTCCCATTCCCTCAAAAGCCAGAGCTCCCTCAGCCTTGCCCTTCTAAATTGGAATGGAGATGGAAGTATTTCCTGACTGGGGCACAAAATGCCAGGTAGGTTTTATAACAGAATAACAACAACAACAGCTCCTGATGGATGCCTGAAATAAACTGAAACAGCCTCTGTCCTGACCTCTGATTTTTATATATGTCATGTTGTTCCTGAACTTTCAATCCTAGAGAGTTAAATCTAGTCTTAATCAGACAGCCTAGGTATTAGATTAACTGACTCAAGCTCTCAGAAATAACGCTAGCCATATGCCACAGAGACACAGTCTGGTTCCACCTCACTACCTTTTCAGAAATAGTTCCTCCGGGTCACCTAGACCTTTCTTCACAGAGCCAGCTGGCTCCTTCTTGCTTCAGGGACTCCCAAGCTCTTCTGAATTAGCCATTGCTCTTGGTGCTCCAATGTTCCCCGTTGGATTCTGCACAGTGCGGCTGAGTGACCAGTGGGCTATCACAGACATATCAGCAACGTGAAACAATCCTCTCCTACCTCTTCTGTCATACCCCAGAGCAGATGCCCAAGAACCACCATTCCTGCTCTGGGGAATCATACTGCTCTAAACCAAAGCTGCCTATTTATGCAAAAGATCTCCCCAAATGTCTCCAAGACAATAATTGGAAATACCAGTGTTTTCAGCAAAACCCTACCAAGAACTCAAAATCATTAGTTAGTTCTTCTGCAAACCTTACCCTAATCATTGGCAATCAGTCATGCCTACTACATTTCTATTAGCAAATTAAGCACTGACAGGAAACGTTCCCGGTCACTGGAACTAAATCATTTAAGACTGTTAAATTTTTACTGTGGTTCCTGCCACAGTTTCGCTCCAGGTCATCTAGGAGCCTCCCAGATATTCCCCATTAAGGCACAGGAGACAGCAAGAGTAAGAAGTATAGTCAGCAACTGACCACTCTGTGCTGGAGGGATGAGAATTTAATGCCATGGACATGGACCACCCTCTGTTGGGAACAGTCCCAGGTGTGTTTCATTTCCTGACACAGACATGGCCCCAGGGTCTCCCAAAAAAGCCACAGAAGAATAGATGAGATTCAAAAGTAAACATAATAGAAGCCATTCAGGGTAAGAGAAAAAAGAGTGAAAATTTTGGTCAAGAGATCCTCACCAGAGATACCAGTTCTTTTCCATCTATTCCTAAAGGCACTTACTGTAGCTCTCACAGCATCAGACAGCCAGAAGCAGGTTCACCACCAGGACGCAAAGTATTTTACATTTAAAATCAACACCTTGAACTGCATCCAGAACCGAACTGAAAGCCAGGAAGACTCAAGAGCATAAATGTTATCAAGTCCCCTGAGGAAAGCACAGCTGAGTTGGGAAGCAGCTGCGTCCTTCCCCAGGCGGAGCACGTTGCAGAGGATGACTCTCGTAGGGAACAGCCTGGATCACTGCAGCAATGCTTGCATCTAAAAAAAGAGTCACAATTTTCTAGCTAAGGACAGGTAGAAAAATGGATGATACCTGTTCTATTCTACACCGAGAAGTAGCCAAGGGCTCATCTTGCCTCCCATTTAGTGAATTTGGCTTCAAAAGAGAAACTGACTTTATATAAATTATATAAGTGAGTTGCTTCCTCACTTATATAATTTCTTTTCTATTTTTGCCCAAAAGCCATTTTAATTTCACCTCATTCAGGAGTATCAGCCTGATAAGTCTTCCCCCATTAACACCACAGGGAAGCCTGGCTTGTTGCTCCATCCCTTTCTCAAGGAAGAGAGAAGAGGTATGTCTGCACCCAGCTTGGTGGGCAGACGTGCTCATGCTGGGCGAGCTGCTACAATGAGAGACTGTGGACATTGAAGAGGCATGAGAAGAGACTGTTTCAGACTGGCTCCCCAAATGCAGCTGTGCACAGTGCTAGTAAGCTCTCAGTACTGTGCTGCTGTGGTCAGGGGGCTTAGCTAGCCAGCAGTTCTGCACCACACCAGCAAACTGTAGCCATGACCTCCTCATCATGCTGAAGAAGTATAAGCTACAAGTCATAACCCACCTCACCTCACTAACTTAACAAGCAAAAGCAAACCCTTCTTCTGCAATATTCATGATGGTGATGGAACTTACTGCCACAAGACATTGTGGAGGCTGAAGGGTTAAGCAGGTTTGAGGAGGACTAAGACAAATTCCAGGAAGATTGGCCATTCATGGCCATTAAACACAGCAGTATGGATGGGATCTCTTATCCAGAAAGTCCCTAAACCATTGAGTGCTGGGAGCACAGGCATTACTGTAGGGCAATGACCACTCTTACCTTCCTCATCCAAGTATGCACTGTTGGCTCTTGGTGGAGACAGTGTCCCGGACAAGATGGATTTTGTCCTGAGGCAGCATGGCCATTGCTGTGTTAACTTCTGAGATGGGCCACTATGTACACTGAAAGTGCCTGGTACAAAGAACTGAGATAAAAGCCAACTGCATTCTGGGCTGCATCAAAAGAAGTGTGGCCAGCAGTTCAAGGGGTGTGATTCTGCCCCTCTACTCCGCTCTCGTGAGACCCCACCTGGAGTACTGCATCCAACTCTGGGGTCCCCAACACAAGAAGGACACAGACCTGTTGGAGCGAGTCCAGAGGAGGGCCACAAAGATGACCAGAGGGATGGAGCACCTCTCCTATGAAGGCAGGCTGGAGAGTTGGGGTTGTTCAGCCTGGAGAAGGCTCCAGGGAGACCTTATAGAGGCCTTCCAGTACTTAAAGTGGGGCTAAAGGAAAGATGGGGAGGGACTCTTGATCAGGGAGTGTAGTGATAGGACAAGGGGTAACAGTTTTAAACTAAAAGAAGGTAGATTTAGATTGTATATTAAGAAGAAATTCTTTACTGTTAGGGTGGTGAGACACTGGAACGGGTTGCCCAGAGAAGTTGTGGATGCCCCATCCCTGGAAGTGTTCAAGGCCAGGCTGGATGAGGCTTTGAGCAACTAGGTCTAGTGGGAGGTGCCCCTGCCCATGGGAGGGGGGTTGGAACTAGATGATCTTTAAGGTCCCTTCCAACCCAAACCATCCTATGATTCTATGATTCTATAACCCACAGTGAGCACTAGGGATAGCTGAGCATCATCCAAACATCATTGCACCAGCTCTCCCAGAAACAGAGCAACCCCTTCTCTTCTTGACCATTTGAGAGGCATCCAAGTGCCAGATCCTTTGCTAAGCAACAGCAAAAACAGTCAGTAGGAAGCAGTTCAGATCTGGTCTTCCTTTTATTGAAGCAATCTGAATGTTCCCACTCGCAATATGAAATCTGCTCTGTGTTGAGAGACAAAACACTTGTAGCACTACTACACACTCAATCCACTTTCTTGCTCCAAACAGTAACTAAGTATGGTTGTGGAAGTGTAAAGGACTTGCGTTTGCTCAGTGAGATCAAACAACTAGAAGGTGCTTCACAAATGAAATGTCCACCCTACTGCTTCCTAATCCACAACAAGTGCAGTTTGCTCAACAGCCTACTCTGTTGACTTGCTTGTGTCCTCCCCACAGGACACTGCAGACTCCGGTAGCCTCGTGCATGAGAGAGGGTTCTTCTGCACCCAGCTTACCTAGCAATAGGAATAGGGGCAAGTGGACCCTGTGGCTGCCAGAGAACACAGAGGTTTCACACTCTTGTTAAAGGATTCCATTCATACGGTTGATTATGACAGAACAAAAATTTGAGAAATGAAGAAGTATGCCTTGTCACAGAAGTAAGCTTAACACAGACCAGTGTCCACTGAAAAAGTAAAGACGATTACCCATGTAGTTACAGAATATCATAATTTATTACACCTAATTTTGACAATTACAGCAGGGTATGTAAAGAAAAACCCCAAAAGAAGGGATCAGGAATATCGCAGCTAAAATGAGGAATTATAATTTTTACCGAATGGGTCCAGTTACTGTATGTTAACACTTCAGGCCCTGGTTTGGTTTGCTGGAGTTACACACACTTAACCTCCTATGGTGCACAAACTATTTCATTGACTTCTTACTAACAAAGCATGCCAAATTCATCTTAGTAGGGACATTAAAAGAGGACAGATCACATCTACATTCAAACTGGACAATCAGCTGCCTTCACCTAATCTCCTACCTCCAGACCATTTTCTAGTGCCCTTTTAACCTAAAAGGTGTATAATGAAATATTACTTAGAATAAAATACACTACTGAGAAAAATACTTTCTAGTTACCTAAGCTTGCTTAACCTGCCTGAGAACTGAGAGGCGCCTAGATCCCGTACCCACTGCAGTCAATTTACAACCTTTCATTGACTTCAGTCAGGCCTCAGGCATAAGATAATGTTCTTGTCTTACTGGAAAAATATGGATCGTCTGGGGAGGAGAAGTGCTACAGAAAAAGCCTTGAAAAGAGAACTAAGAGAGAACTGTGCAGGGCTCTGTGAGCTTTGAGTTTTGGGTTGTTTTCTCTTACATATAAATATTTTTTCAAGTGCATTTATCAGAATAAAAAAGCAGAATATCTGAAGGTTTTTGGCACCTTCAAGTCCACGCTGCTCACAAACAAAAACGAAAAAAAAAAAGAAGAGGAAAATAAACAACATGAACAGTCTTCTTTATTCTAACATGAACTTGAAAGGAGTGGAAAGTTCCTTTTCACCCATCGTACCACCAGCATAAATAAGGTACCACAGTTAAAACAATACCGAGGATGCCTTGCTAGCTTAATAACCAGAGCAGGAATTCTGAAAATAGTCTCAGAAAGAAGCTAAATGTGGCAGACAGGCCTCCTTTGTAGTTTGAGAAAATAAGAAATAATAGGGGATAAAATGATGTTAGAGGTGACGGGAACATGAAAAGTCACCTTCATTAGAGTTGACCATCATCCACAAGTCCAGCCAAATTTACCCTGCGGAGAATCCCTGAGGTCTAGGTAACAATCAAATTCTTTAAAAAAAATACAACGAGATGTGAAAGAAAATTGTCTTTATTTAGGTAACTGCTACTGGATCCCTAATCGAAGGGAAACAGGGACAGCTGGAGGGTAGTAGCAACCCCTAAAACGCAAGAGATAAGGAACATCTGCTAGCAGGGACCTGAGTGAAAAAAGACCTGTCTGTGAATGGACATAAAATATTAATACTCCCATATCTAAGTTCCTCTAGACAATGGAATAAACAAAGAGGAAACCTTGAACAAACAAGGCTTTTGCAGCAGATCTCTATTCTGTGAAATTTAAAGCCATATTTTACAGTATGACATGGTTCACAGGATGCCACTTCACTATTGCACTTCCCAAGAGGAATCACAACACACAACCCTGGAGACTGTGGCAGCACAACCCTGAGCACAAAGGACTAGATTTTAATGGACTGATTTTCTGTTGGTTGCTTGCTAACTTGTTTTTCTTTCCCTGTGTAATTTTAATTTTGCCTGTAATATGTGTACTTATTACAATTAAGTTGCCAGCTCAGCAGAGACCTCAGAGGGCCACTGAACAGTTACAAAAGGCTAATGGACCCCTTGCCACTTTGCTGATACATGCTTAGTGTGCATGCCATGTTTTCTTTATGGTGGCTGTCTTTCTTTGGAGAGAAAAATAGCTGGCACTTAAAAGCAGTTTTAACAAACAGATATACAAGAGGAATAGACTTCCTGGTGACAGAGGTCAGCCACTGGCACCACAACATATAAAGCTGTTTCATAGCCACACCAAGCTCCATTTTGGAAGCAATCACTGTATTTTGCTTGGAAGGCCCTTACAGGTCTCCACCTCTGTAATGATGGGGAGCCACCTTCTCATTTCTAGCCTGAATTTGCTCCTGGCCCATTTATATACCTTCAGTTCTTGTACCACTTTTGCTATTTTCAGAACATCCCCATTCTTCCCACCAGCATTTTCACAGACAGCAGCTCTATCCACTCCAGCCTCCATTTAGCTAAGCTAAACAAGAAAAACTCCTTTAGTATTTTCAGATATGACATGCTCTTCCTTCTCCCGTTCCCCAGAACAATCCTTCTGCAGACTTTTTCCAGTCTGAATGCAGAGCTGCCCACGTGATCCCAGACACAGTCAGACCAAGCCCTTGCAATAAATCCTACCGTCTCTCCACTGGAAATACGGGGATATTCTTTTCTACATACCTGCAGTGCTTCTAGCATCATCCTTGGATCAGTCAATACACCAAAGAGTTTCCTCTGGAAAAGAAGCCCAGTCCTCAGCTCACAAAACATCTGGCTCGGGTGGTTCCCCTTTCCTGCAGTGCTGCCTGAGGAAAGGACTCCGGCAGGACACAGAGCAAAACCATTCCTGTAAGAGGAATTAATGCAGCCTGCATCTTAACACTATATAGTAAGCCCTTCTCCTCGGAAATGGGAAAATCTGATTTAAATCACTCTATTCTCAATCTCTTCTACTAGGTCTGCAATATTCCAGTATTCCTCTAAAACAACAGCAAAAGAGTGGCAGTTAAGATTCATTGTTGAGACACTTAATTGGGTGATCAAGCACCTGGATGGATTCACCAGAGAGGCTGAGACCCTTCCACCCGTGCAGCACAGATGTGGGGCCAGATTAACTTGCAGACTGGTTTGGGAGACTGCAGGCATTCGTCATCCCTTTGGGTAGTTACAAAAACTGAAGATAATTTCAGTGTGATCACTGCTGCACATGACAAAATTAATACTGTTTTTCTTTTTAAATCAGAGCACTCAGTCACAGAGCCCAGGTAAAGGCAATGAACCGTGGTCTGAACACCCCCAGCTTAGTGATCATCCATCTGCACTCGTTCTGCGTTGCCCTTGTTATCAGAAGACATAGAGTATTTTGCACGAGAGTGATTTCATGCAAACTTTTGAGAGCTGAAAAGGTCTGGTAAGTCAAATCCAACTTCAATTCTTCTCCTCATATTGCTTTATAACCATAATAATTTTCAGGCAAAGATAATTGTTTGATTTGGTTTCCCATCCATTTAAGCACAAGTCTCAGGCAACGTTTGCATTATCAGAAGACAGACTGAGCAAACTGTGACCACACACAGACCACACAGGGCTGGAATCCATCTTCGTCTTTCACTGGGGAGGACAGGGACACCCACATCACATCAGGGAACAAGCACCAGCTATGAGAGCTACAGGCTGTTCTCCATGCTATGTTAATTCTGAAATGTTTGGGGACCAGTTCCTCACGGTTCATCACCAAAGGGTTCAGGGCTGGGGTGACGCCAGCAAGCACCTCATGTAGGAGAAGGATGGTGATGAGAAGCAGCTTGGCTGCAGGGAGCAAAGCCCAAGGGTGGTGAGACGGGGAGCTGTGCCGGCAGCAGGGGAGTGGGAAGGAGCACTGCCAGCTTGTGCCCTGCGAGGATGAGGAGATCGTTGCATTTCGACACGGAAACGAGCTGGTGAGTGCTGGGGAGGCCACCATAGCTTTCCTGGCCTCTTGGAACTAGCGGAAGCTCTGATCCATTTCTCAGCGGTCCCATCCCTTGGCAGGGCATTTCATCAGACTGAATGTCCAAACGGATGTTCCAGATGGTTTATTAGCTAAAATTGATGGCAAATGTATTCAGCTGCTGGATATCAGGCCTGTGTTATCCACCTGCAGCGAAATCTGCATTGCCAAATTTTTCTCAGTCTCTGTCTATTCACCACGAGGTTCGGTTCGCACTCAGACCAGCTGACATTTCTTGCATCATCTCCCAGCATGAGCTACTGAGCAATTTCAGAGATACTGACTAAATTTGCAGCCACACAGGTGAAGATTTACAGGCATGCATGCTAGGTAAGCTGGAAGATTTGCCGTGTAATGCTTCTGACAGTAGAGAACAAAGCTATGATAAAGCACCGACGTCTGGGCAGTATGTGGGCCTGCAAATATACCTACAAGACATCAGCTTCCTGGCTGATGTGAGTCACAGCACATCCACAGCTACTCCTCAGCACTTGCCTACAAGCTAGCAAAAGCTTTTTAACACTGCTCACGTGTCCCTCCTTTTTGCAGTGTGATGGAGAACTTAGTGCGACTCGCTGGCAGAAGTTTGAACCGTCAAAGAAATGAGGAAGACTGAAGCTCGGCTGCAATGGGAATTGAGCGTTATCTGGTCAGAGGCACCACCACACCCTGGTAGGTCCAACAGGGCAAATGAACTGGGAGGGAGGTGAGGCTTGATGTCAGACATCCCACCGAATTCATTGTGCTGCCTGCAAATACCCTTTGCACAAGTGCTGCAGAGAACAGCTGGAGATACTGCAGATGTACAAGGCCCCTCCCAGGCTATTTGAGAGGAAATAAAAGCCACTGTTGCTGTTCCTGGGTTTGGCCGAGGAGTGGCCCTGCATGCATCAAAAGGGCAGGAAGAAACGCCAAGGCCTTGTGTGGCCCAAGCATACTCGGCTGAGGGACCTGGCATCAAAAGCCTGGCTGCAAAATGCCTGGGACTGAGCTGTGCCTGTGTGAAGGTGAGCAAGGAGAGCGGCTCTCGGCAGGAGCGGTGAGCCCGTCTCAGCCGTCCTCCGGCAGCGCTGCTTCCCAGGGGCTGCAGCAATGCAGAGCCGGTCTCAGGTGACAGAGGATATTTCATCAGCAGGTACCCAAAAGGCTGTGCAATAGACAGCACTGACACGTTAAGACATTTTCCTGACATCAAAAGAAAAGTGCACAATACAGGGGGAAAACCATGTGGTCAACTCAAACAGAGGAATCATGCTCATCAAACTTGTTGCCGGGATCTCTGCCGCAAGGGCTGTAATCCACACATCCGCTACCCAGAAACCATGAAGGAGAAGTCCCCAGTGCTGCAGACTCCCTGTGCATTGCTCAGTACTGAAGCACCTGGGACTGGAGCTATTTATCTACTTATTTATTTTACAGCTCCACTAAATAGCTCTATAGTGTTTCACTTCGCCTTCTATTTTCCCACAGATGTTTCAATATAAATTATAGTAATCAGCCATTGTGAAGAAATTAATTGGCATTAACAATTGTGTGAAATGTAATTGTTATCAATTTCATGGGATTTCTCTCATGTTCAATCACCCGCATAGCTTGAACAATCTGCACATTGTGGAAGTATGGATGTATAGATTATTCTCAAAGGATGAGTTATCAAGATGCAGTTTAGTCCATTTGACTTGGAACTTTGGGACAGAAGTGAATTTTCTGAAGGAATCTGAAAGAAGTGGTGCTAGAAAATCCTTTCTAGAGCCAGGCAACAGTACAGAGGAACAAAACCCGTTGCTTATCCTCATAACATCCTTCTCACATAGTAGACATTAAACAGAGCCCAAAAATTCCATAGCTGATTTCTATCTTTCACAAAAGTGACAGGACAAGAAGAATTTTAGCTGTAATTTTCATCCTAAAGAGTGAAAGAGCACTTTCCAACACACTTTTCTGGAGCTGAAGTTAGAGACCTTCAGCAAGGCATTTGAAGAAAGAACCTAAACCATTAATCTCCTGTTCTGATGTGTTAAATGGGACTTAAAGGAAAGATAAGAAAGTGTCAGTTTAAAGCAAAATTAATCATGTTGTTTGGTATTTTCAAAGCAATGTCTCCAGGCCTCTCACCCAGTTTAGTCCCATCCTGACAGTGATGTTACTATTTCCATGACCGATTTTGCTGAAGTCTCTATAATGGCTGTAAATCACAGCCAGTTTAACTGCAGACAATGTTCTTACACGTTTGGTTTTCTCATTCTTTCTAACTCCTGACAATCTTTATTTTTTAGTAATATCTTACAAATGTGAGTTGCAGAGATCAATAACTTTACTTTTTACATTCACTTGTTCCATGAGGAGTGAGAAACTGGAGTAATCCAAATGACACTTACACAATTGAGTACTCTGGACTGAAGGACCGCCACTTCATGAAGGCATTGTATCATAGCATTTCTTTTCTAATGATTTCCAGCAGCTGTTTAAAAGAAGTTAGATTTTGCTACTTTTTTTTTTAAATTTTTTTTTTGTCTCTGCCTCTGGAAGCTTGTTGGCAAACGTGATTACTCTGATAGCTAAATAACCCCTTTTGACTTTAACTTTCCAGTTATTTATGACAAGCATAATCCCAGCTGTTATTGTGTGACCATGGCCTTTTGCTATAAATATTTCCCCTCTCTCTGTGGTCCGTGCATCCCCCCCTAGACTGCATATGTTTTTTAGATAGAAGTTTCAGCCCTCCAAGCAGGATTGGCACTCTAGGTCCCTTGTCCTCCCAGTGACCCCTCCCAGCACTCTTTACAGCCTGAATCCATCTCCTATGAATCACAAAAGCACAGGCCAACTGAGGTGGTAAAGCCCTCCTGGAGATCCTCCAGTCCAAATCCCTGCTCAAATCAGAGTCACCTAGAGCTGGTTGCTCAGAGCTGTGCTCGGCTGGATTTTGAATACATCCAAGGATGGAGACTCCACAACCTCTCTGGGCAACCTGTTTCAGTGCTCAGTCACCCTCACAGTAAAAAAGTTTTTTCTCATGTTTAAATGGGATTTTCTGTGTTTCAGTTTGTGCCCATTGCCTCTTGTCCCATCACTACACATCACTGAGAAAAGCCTGGCTCCGTCTTCTTTACTCCCCTCATCAGGTATTATATACTTGATTAGATCCCCCTGAGCCTTCTCATCTTCAGGCTGAAGAGCCCCAGATCTCTCAGCCTCTCCTCATACGTCAAACACTCTAAGCCCATAATCATCTTCGTGGCCCTTTGCTGCACTCCCTCCAGTATTTCCATGTCTGTCTTGTATTGGGGAGCCCAGAACTGGACATAGCACTCCAGATGTGTCTCACCAAGGCTGAGCAGGGGGGAAAGATCACCTCCCTTGATTTGCTGGCAACACTTTGCCTAGTGGAGCCTGGGATGCTAGTGCTGGGATCGGTATTTCTAGCATTCCTCACATAATGGCATTGATATTCTCCTGCCGCCACTGCACACAGCTAGCCTAGTTGAACAGTCTTTTCACACGCACATCATTTTGGATACTTACAGCCACTCTCTGATCTACCAGTGCTTCCAGAAGCTTTTCTTCCTCTGTCATTTACAGCTGATAAGATCCCAATTTGTAATAAAGGTTTTGTTATTAGTTAGCGACTACCTGACCTTTCATTTTGTACTGTTAAATTTCAGTCCCTTTCGATTACTGCAGTCCTCAAGGTCACTCTGTTCTTTCTGAAGATGGTATGAATATTTTACATTTGTCCAATACATAACCTTTCTCTTTGGAAGTTCTCATTATCTTTTAAAAGTGTCTCTAGATGGAAAGCCTCTGTATTCTTACATTCCTTATTCATTTTGCTGCCCTTTTCTCAACTTTTATTATTTCTGCTTTGTCCTTCATCTTATCTGCAGTCATGCACCATGGCAAAGCCCTCTATCTTCCTTTGATATCAAGAGGAATGCTTGGCACCAGCCATTAATTTTTTATTAGCTAAGCACAAGCTATATGTACCCTGCAGCAGGAATAACCTAGGTAGGTACTTCCAAACTACCAACCTGGGTCAAACCAAACTCCTTTCAATCTGGGCTGTTAAACCTACTTAAGAAACAGTCTTGTGCTTATGGTGTACTTAGAGTTCAAAACTAGGGCAGATGGCTGCTCCTTATATCTGAAGCACTAGCCTGGTTATATCAATGTAAAATGTAGCATTTAAACCACATGTTGAATTAGCCAGAGATCTTAATTGAGCTACAAATGTTGACTGAGTTTCTTCCTAAAGTCTTACAAACAAATCAGAGCCTAAAAATTCTATATACAGAACTGAAAACGTTGTCTGCAATGGATATATTCTTGCTTATGGAATTGCAGCTGGTATTCTTTTACTTCCTTTGGGAACCTCTTCAATTGATTTAGACATCAGTATTGTAGGAAATGTACAGGCCAAGAACAAAAAAATAAAGAGCATTCTTAACCAAGCTCTGCAGCTAGATGATTTACCAAACTTTCAAGCCAATTCAAAACCTTTAAAATTCTTAATTATTTATAATTAAGAACCTAGTCTTGGGCAAAAACATGACTAGGCTTTGGACAATATGGTAAACATCATACATACTCTTTGGAGTGGCATCGAATGTAGGCAGAGTTGTTAAGAGCTATGCATTTTTAGAAATTGAGATGGACATGGCATAGCCTTGCCCTATGTTGTTTGCATGTGGAGCTTAAGGTATTGTAGTTCAGTTTTCTCTGTTTAAAGTTATTTGTAGCTCTGTGGTCAACAGCTAAGAAATGGTCTTTCCTGTAAGTGGTTAATAAAATGCATTTTTTTCTCCAATTTTCCTTTGGTGTCATTAGGTTTTGTTTGAAAAATTGAAAAGCTCTTAATTCAAAAACACATCAGAGTATCAACAACGGAAAACATGTTTGGGTTCCAATCTGTCATTAAAAAACAGGAAGTAAATCAGGACTTCTGAATTAAAATTGAAAGGTATTAGTCTTGGCAGTCTTTTTTAGGAAAAAAAAAAAAAGCATGAAGGGAAATTATTGTTTAGTTCTATGAAAGCTGAAGACAGACATACTTTCCGAGCACCTGGGAACCTCACAGTGTGTCCGTGCTGAAAACAACACCTCTGTTCCCCCTGCATTAAAAGCCTTCATACTTCACCTTTTAGGGTACATTTCTGATTTTTTGAGGACTCAAAGAATGAAAGAATAAAAAACCACATCCCCGTTCATTATTGCAGAAGGAACCCCACACAGCAATCAAGCAGCCCGTGAGCATTAAACACTATCAGGAATTACCGGGTTGCCGAGGGGTGGAGGTGAAGGGCCGGCTGACGGTTGCCTCTGCTCACACAGCATTGTGCGTACGCTCGCAGCGTGCACAGGGACCGGCCACCAGAGACCTTCCATTAACTTCTACACTAGCAAAAGCAATTAAGTATGCAAGACACGGTGAAACTAGGAGCAGTTAAAGTTGGCCTTGTGGAAGCACGTTCTTGTGCCAGGCAGCAGTACACAGCTTTCCTGGGGGGTGTGGTGAAGAAGACGCCCTGCCTTCCAGCATAGCCCAGGGCGATGGAAAGAGGGTGCACAGGAGATGGAGCTAGAGGTGAAGAGGCTGAAGTGAGCAGAGGAAAATAACTGAGGTGAAGGAAAGGAGACTCTCCTGAACGGAGGGAAGACCTCCTTGGAAAGCCTTTGGAAAAGCCAACTTTGGGGGGGGGGCGGGCGGGAAACCAAACAAACAAAAAAACCCACAGAAAACAAAAAATCCAAAATAAATGAACTTGCAATTATCCGGTCACCTCAGTCAACACTTATACCTGCACTGCCCCAGCGCTGGAAACCTTGCAGATAGTCCCATCCTTACCACTGCTGGCTCATGTTGTGTTTATTTGTTGGGAGAGGAAGGGAGCAGAAGCTCAGGAGCCTGATGAAGAGCTGGCTGGCAGCTATCTGCTGGCCTTGGGGAGGGAAAAGAGGGAGCGCTTGCACAAGGTCACTTCAAGCTAAGCTGTGAACACTGGTAACATAGCAGACACCTCTCAAACTTTGCCCACATGATGCATGAAAAAGTATAACTAAGAACCAAGTTACCACATGCCATCTGATCTGGAAAAGGTGCCTTTGCGTCCATTCTTGCTCTTAGCAAACGGGAGGTATCGGAGGTTGGATGCTGCCACTAAAGGAGGAAAAAACAATCTGGCACTTACCTTGATATGTCGTGAGATGAGAACGTGCTTATGGACTGCTACTATCCAGCAGCTGACACACACAAAGACAAGATCACAAATAATTTGTGGTGATCCTATATTTCAGATTTTTTTTTCTTGGTGCACATGTTACTGCCTAAATGATTGGCTCGTAGAGAAAATTCTTCCTGGCCATACAGCTTCCCTACAGCAGCTGAACAAACTGCTCAGAGGGAAAGGCAACAGCAGGAATAAAATTTCAGATGTCCTCTTTAAATTACAGCTATTTGCCTGAGCCAAAGAGGAGGCAGCTGTTACCAAACAAGCTGTCTGCTCTCTGCAGAGCAGCATCGAGGATTTCAGAAAACAGTTTGGGAGCCTTTGAATTAACATCTTAGCCAGCAGGTCAGCGGTGTGGAGAGCTGCAAAAAGAAAGAACAAAAGAACCCTCAGCATTCATTTTTAGATCACAAGTTTTCACATATGTAAACTAATACTTTTATGAGTATGTTCACTCTTTCCTCTAGCAAGGAATGTTTTTATGGTGAACATACATTTTCTGCTTTAGAGAAAAACTAACTTTTCTGAAGACCAAAGTTCCTGAGAAATGTGAAAACTATTTCTTATATGGCAATACTTAATTATTTTGCAAAAAGTGGTAGAAATTTTGAGCACAGCTCCAAACAGCAACAGACGTAAAGGTCCAGTGCTACCCACAGAAGACGCAGTACAGGCAGGTATCTTCAGGTTACAGGTGATTACTATCCCTTAATTTTCACAGCTAGGCCCTGAAATTTCTGAACATGTACACTAGCACACATCTTCCTTATATTGATATTGAAGAAAAATCCTCGAGGAACTCTTCTCATGTGACTAGCCTACTAGTCTGAACCTTTAGGGCTAGCAAAACCCTAAAGATGGCCCAGGTTTCATGTCTCAAAATGTTATGGCTTAGAGTGCTGTTTACAAATGATCATGTGGTTTCAAAGAGAAATTATGATCTAATGATAATTTACCTCAAATAAATGCATGCTACATTAATTATGCCTTCTTATGAGAGATTTTTTTGTCATATGTCCAGCTACATATGCAGAATATCATTTCAGATTATAAGAGGTAACACACGTACCTTTGACTATGCAGAAGCCAGGAAACTGCAGCCTGAGATTTCTGCACTGGAAACCCCTCCTAGAGAGTTTTTCCTCCATGCCAGAACCTTGCCTGCAGCACCCTAACATCTTTGCTGGACTGCTTCATCACTGTTTCCAGACCTGGGAGGCAGGAAGGTCCTGGGAGATCCGGGTGGGGGACCTAAAATGAGCATCAGCTCTTGCACTAGCTGCAGGAACAGTTGCCCTACCAGCTGTCCTCCCCCTGCCCTGGTGCACCAAGCCTGCTAACTCCATGCAGCAGGAGCTGCCTACAGTGACCAAAGTATGCGGTACGCCTGCAATATACAGGAGAATCCATAGGAGTTGGAGAAATTACAGATGTAAGGGAAGTGCAGTGGATCTTTATAATGCGATGCCATTTATGTTTTGATAGGCAGCTTCCCAATGGGTGGTAATGCAGTACACTTACAGATAAGGTAAAAGCTAACAATTTACGGAACGTTGTTTTAGGGAGAGTTGAATGCAACCAATAAATCCTGAGTGTTGTACTGTCACTTTTCTCCCTGTCTTGAAGCCTGAACACAATATAAAAATTAGATGGATCCTACGTATCCACAAAAACAGGGTAAATCACACCTAAGTTAAAATTAAGAAACTTAACAGAATGACAGAATGGCTAAGCTTGGAAGGGAGCTCTGAAGATCATCTGGTCCAAACCCCCTGCTAGTTTAGGTGCTAGTCCAACCACCCCGCAGGTCAGTGTTAAGTTAACTTTATTCTTACTGAATTAGTTTTCACAAGACTTTAGAAAACTAACTGGTCTGAAAGACCAGACTGCTTACGTTTTAATGGGCAAGAAGGCAAGGTTATTTACAGAGCAGGGTCCCTAGTGGCAGGCTCACTAAGACAGGTAAAGAAAATGCAGGCAAGCCATGGTTTTCCTCAAAACCCACCTTTGTGTAAGGAAATCTTTTTTTGGAGTAGGAATAGGAACCGCTAGGTGTACATGATAAGTAGGTAACCCAGCTATTACTGTTACTAAAAGAAGCTGTTTCACAGGAGGGAACCATTTGGTGGAGGATCGATACTAAAGACAGCAAAGTCAGAAGAACAGAAACAAAAAAACATTGAGAAAATAAAACATTAGAAAAAGACTAGAATAGAAAGAAGTTGTGACACATCCAAAGAGCAGGGAAGGGTGGTCATTTGCACCTATCACAACATATATATGATAAAACCAGTAAAAAGACAGCAGGGCAATAGCCACCTGCAGCACTGAGTGAGAGGCAAGCAGTGCAGGGACGTAGCGTATTCGCAGCAGGTACAGCATGTGCCATGAAAAGTGGCATTGTGCCCAGCAGCAGAGGAGAAAGTCCTGAAGGACCTAAAAGTGCAGCATATTCAGTATATGCAACTAAAGGCCATCTCTTAGGAGAGCAGGTCTCTTTGGCAACCCCAGAGAAAAGGGAAAATGGTGGTCATGAGTTATATGCACATATGCAGAAATACCCCTAAAAGATCTAGAACTGATAGACTGGACAGAAAGCTCATCGTGTTCACCACTTACAGCTATCTGTGGGTGTTGGCTGATGAGAAGCTCAACATGAGCCGACAATGTGTGCTGGCAGCCCAGAAAGACAACTGCATCCTGGGCTGCATCAAAAGAAGTGTGGCCAGCAGGTCGAAGGACGTGATTCTACTCCACTCTTGTGAGACCCCACCTGGAGTACTGCATCCAGCTCTGGGGTCCCCAACACAAGAAGGACATGGACCTGTTGGAGTGAGTCCAGAGAAGGGCCACAAAGATGACCAGAGGGCTGGAGCACCTCTGCTATGAAGACAGGCTGAGAGAGTTGGGGTAGCTCAGCCTGGAGAAGAGAAGGCTCCGGGGAGACTTTATAGTGGTCTTCCAGTACTTAAAGTGGGGCTAAAGGAAAGATGGGGAGGGACTCATTATCAGGGAGTGTAGCGATAGGAAAAGATAGATTAGACATTAAGAAGAAATTCTTTACTGTCAGGGTGGTGAGACACTGGAACAGGTTGCCCAGGGAAGTTGTGGATACCCCATGCCTGGAAGTGTTCAAGGCCAGGTTGGACAAAGCTTTGAGCAACCAGGTCTAGTGGGAGGTGTCCTTGCCCATAGCAGGAGGGTTGGAACTAGATGATCTTTAATGTCCCTTCCAACTCTAACTATTCTATGATTCTTTGATTGTATGTTAGGAAGACAGAGGTAATGGTGAATGCCCTTTTGTGTATCCTCCACACGTGAGTTATTCCATGAGGCTGTACTACAGGTAGTCCTGAAACTCTGACAAGGTTGACAAGAGGTGAGGTCACCTGGTGATGTTCTAGCAGGTGGCAGCATCAGAAAGCAGCACAATAAAACCTAGAAGCACTCCTCCCAAACTACAGACAGTATGACCTAGAGGCAGACTACAGCAGATCACAAATCAATATGTAGCAAAGCAATTTTGGTCGCCTTTTAGGACATAAAGGAATCCAATTCAGGTGAAAGTGACAATAGGTAAAAATACTAACTCCCCAAAAGAACTGAAAAAGGACACTACTGGAATAGCAGTGTCAGATACAAAAGAGGCAGTCACCCTCACAGCAAATCTACTTTACCACAAAAACAACACTTCAGTGACTTGCTTTACAAGGAGCAGCTAGAGCAGAATTGCTGCAGGAGAGTGTTCCAGTGCAGAAAAAAACCAAACAAAACAGAGCATATCATACTCAGACCAAAAAGGAGTTATTTTCCTTTGACCCTGGAAGTCAGGAGTTTGATTAACATATACACTGCCCCACAGTAATGATTGCAACAGGTATCAAATCTCGGGAATACCACTCGGAGAAATCTGGCTCCTCTACCAGCCAAATTTCAGTACATCATCTTATAGTTACAAAACACCAGTAAAAGTCTTGTAACAGATTCTTTCTCATGTAATGATAAAGAGGAGGGAGACTTGAGAACAGGGACACATGATATTATAACAGTTGCTAGTGTCTGCAAATAAGAACGCCAGCAAAGTCATGAGAGAAAGAGGGAATTACGGGACAAGTGAAATTTCTAAGGAAATAGGTGTCATCAGGCCAGCCTGCACAAGAACAAAAAGCTCCTGGCAATGTCTGTGAATTCTGGGTTGGAAAAACAGTTCCCTGTGGATAATGAACATGGCTAAAATTGATTAATTAACTGCAGTTGAGAAAATTTTAATTCCAAAGAAAGCAATAGACAGGAAAGATTCGTAAAGGGATTTCTATGATTAAAACAAAACAAAACAAAAACAAGCAAACCCAAACCAAACAAGAAGACACATACTTGTCTGGCCCTACATGAATTCAGAAAACAGAACACGTGTTTAGAAATTGCTGCGCTTGTTCAAAATGCTGGAGAGAGAACTGCAAGGAGCTGCTGATAATTTGCGACACTCCTCGCGGAGTCTGGCAGAAATTGGCAACTGATTTATTTGAACACAGGATAGCTCTGTGTGATGATAGTTGATTATTACTGTCATTTTTTTCCAAGTAATTCAGCTAAGCTTCACATTATCCAGCACAGTAGAGAATGACATAATATAATATTTGCCAAACCTCCAACAAGCTTGTTTTGAACAGAGCACAGTATGCAGGACACTTCCAAGATTGCAGAGGATTATGCTTCATACAGAGAAGTTGCAATCTATTTCAAATGTATGTATTGTTAACCAAAACCAGATGTAAAAAGCCAAGAACAGGAGTTCCAAGAGTGCCAGCTGCAGGCCTCAAAGTCTTCGCATGCGCCCATTAAAGGGGCTTTTGAACTGTGGTCGTCCTCAGTGGAGCCAGCTGAGTTTGAGGCCATAGTGGCTACGGCCCCTTTCAGTTGTCCAAGGACCGGGGCTGTCCATTCAGAGACACTTAAATGTCTACTACAGCCCCAAATCCCACTTCTACAGAGCTGCGGCCAGTGTGAACTTGGAGATCCTCCAGCCATACTCATACGATGAAAATGGCATGCACCCTCCCCTCCTCGCCAACTAGAAATGTCTTAATCATAGAAAGCACCTTCTGCTGCCTCCCAGTAAGTGAGCAGTTGAGTGAAAACAACTGCAATGTTAATTGCGCAGGTTGGAAATGTTGTTGCAAAGCTAAAACAATCTTGCAGAATAATATTTTAGTTACTATATTATGTGGCCGCATGAACTCTGCTCTATCTGCAAAGCTAACACTAGATGAAGTTGGTTTGGACTGTAAGATCAAGATTGTTTTCTCTCAAAATCTGTATATACGAAGGCCAACACGAAGGCATGACAGTGAGCAGACGTAACAGCCAGCGCAGACAGAAGACTCCACTTGCCAGATGAGCATCCATGCAAAGACTGATCACCCCTTGATTGGGTCTTTCTCCCAACTCAGCATATGAGCATAGTAATGCACAAAGAAGCATTATTAAGAATTGCCTAGCACAAGGGAAGTGCTAGCAATTGTTGGCGTTTTTTTTTCTACTTTCTTTAGTACAAGAAGCACTAGAAGTTAGTCATTTTCTACCCTGCTCGCTCTGCACCAGGTGGGGTGTGCAAGCAGTGCAAGCAGATTTTTTTCTTGTAGTGAACCCCCAGTTCTTCCAGCAATGTTAGAAGCCACTTCAGCATATTTTTTTCTGGGGCAACACACTGCAAAGCTGATGGAGAGTTTCAGCTGCAAAAGAAAGAGGAGAAGTAATCCTGAGCAGGGGTGGGACTGGGATTCCTTCAGCAGAAGGGCTATAGGAGGTGATGGCTGTTACAGCTGTTGGACACAGAGCAATTCATTGCAACCTTGCCTGCTGGGAAATCAGGAGCACCACTTGCATGGATTTCATTAACAAAAGGCTTCAATCTGTAACATCTAAAAGAAGCATCATGGTATTGCCAGGGTTACACATCACAACAAAGTACGGACTCAGAATTTGGATCCGTGGAGGAAAAAACAGGTTTCTTATTACAATGTTTAAAAACACTGGAATATTGTGACTTGTCAGTGCTGATAACTGACCCAGCAGCACAAACAAGGACCAGTGTCACACAGCCAGCAGATGGACAGTTCCATGCGACACATCTCAGGGAACAAGGGCTCTTCTTCTGCAGCTGCTGGCAGGGACAAAAAATGCCACTGGTGATGCTGAAACAGGCATAAGAGTATGCAACACCAGCAGGATTTTAAATGGCAGAGCAAGGAGCATTGCAAACACAGTCATTAGAAAGACCATGATCTATTTCAGGAGCAGTGTAGAAACAGTAATAACTTTATCTCCCAACCCCCTTATTTGCAAGGAAGAAGAATTGTATCCACGGCTGAATTTAAGAGATTGATACTTTCTCCCTTTAAAACTGGCATAGAAAGGGACAAAAGATACTACTTTTTATGTCTCACTGTCTCTCTTAAATACTTATGTGAGCTACAAGGAGGAAAGAGTGAGCTTCTGAATCCTTGTTAATTAATTGGACTAGATGATCATTGTTGGTCCTCGCCAGCTGGAACTATTCTATTCTGTTCTAACACCAGCATCGTTTTTACCATTCTGCTCCAGCTAAGCCATGATGATGCCACCAGGAATTTAAAGTATTGGTGGAAAACAAATAAAAAATGAAAATTATAATCCCAGCAGTGCACAGTATCCCAGTCCCTGAGGAGAGTGGCGTGAAAATGGATGTACATCCCAGAAGTACATCTCTCAGATCACAGGAGACACACTGCAAAATTGCTATTGGGCTGCATAAAGAAGAAAACAACCTAAGAGCAATCTGCCTCCACCCTGCAATGGAGAAAGGCAGCCCCATGCCCCAGCAGCACCTGAATGTGGGAGTAGTGGGCCAAAAAGGGACAGAGAACCTTGAAATATGTTTCAAGAGCATTTTTGTTCCCTTCTCACCACGTCCCCATGCAATAGGGGTCTTTCCACCCCCGTAACCAATTAACCAATGACTGTACTGATATACAGCCAACCTGCACTAAATGGCAAGTTCATGCAACTCCCTAGTTACCAGGGTAACCTCATCGGTGCTGCAGCAGGAGGAAAAGACAAGGTGCAGGCACCAAGTGGCAACACACAGAGCCCTGATCACTCCACCAGGGACAGAGCAGATATGAAGAATTCAGGAGGCAAAGTACAATGGCAGGTCAAAAAGACATCAGAATTGGTGCTACTGCAAATGTGTGAATAAAGAGCAGAAAAGACACCAAAAAAAAATCAACTATTGGAAAAGGCTATGTCTCAAAGCATCCTAAAGGGTACACTATCGCTACGTACATTCTGACTCCAAACACCAGTTCATTTGCAGTGAGTTTGTACATCATTGGCATATCATAGAATTATAGAATGGTTTGGGTTGGAAGGGACCTTTAAAGGTCATCTAGTCCAACCCCCTGCAATGAGCAGGGACATCTCCAACCAGATCAGGTTGCTCAGAGCCCTGTCCAACCTGACCTTGAATGTTTCCAGGGATGGGGCATCTACCACCTCTCTGGGCAACCTGTGCCAGTGTTTCACCACCCTCAGCATAAAAAATTTCTTCCTTATATCTAGTCTAAATCTTCCCTCTTTTAGTTTAAAACCATTACCACTTGTCCTGTTGTTACAGGCCCTGCTAAAAATTCTGTTTCCATCTTTCTTATAAGCCCTCTTGAAGTACTGGAAGGCTGCTATAAGGTCTCCCCAGAGCTTTCTCTTCTCCAGGCTGAACAGCCACAACTCTGTCAGCCTGTCTTCACAGGAGAGGTGTTCCCTCCCTCTGATCATTTTTGTGGCCCTCCTCTGGATACGCTCCAACAGGTCCATGTCTTTCCTGTGCTGAGGGCCCCAGAGCTGGATGCGGTACTCCAAGTGGGGTCTCACCAGAGTGGAGTAGAGTGGCAGAATCACCTCCTTTGCCCTGCTGGCCACGTTTCTTTTGATGCAGCCCAGGATGCGGTTGGCTTTCTGGGCTGCCAGCACACATTGTCGGCTCATGTCCAGCCTTATCATGTCATCACTGAAGTACAGCCTATCAGAGCCAAACCATTATGACACTATTTGTTACTGAAAGAAAAAAAGAAGAAAAAAGAAACAAATTTTTTAAAAATACCTACAAGTCACCCCAGAGCAGAGGAAGGCTGTCACACAAGCCTTTAAAAGCAGCCTCATGCAGTGTTCAGTCTCAAAACACACTCCTACTTTTTAGCCTATAGACACAAAAGCATTAGCAGTAGGGGAAAGTGAAAGTCTTCCTACCAAAAGGAAGACACATCCAATGGCCCAAATATTCTGAAGCCAAAAACCTTGCAGAACTGCTGGCAGGGAGCCTGTCTCGGAAAGAATCTGCTTCCAGAAGATGAGTTCTGATAAGTACGTGTATTTATCAGGTTAATCCTTATTCCAATAACTGAGTAGTGGGTGGGCATATATTTAATTAAAATGGCAAATGCATTTGCCTGCCCTAAATCAAAAATATAAACATGAATATGAAAGGCCTTGAATTATGCACTCTACTATCTTTGATCATCAAGTAGGGAAGAGAGCTTCAAAAATGACTTACAGGAATCAGCTCAAGTTATCAGAACACCTCAACATCACAAGCATCAAGTAGGAGTTGATCTCATAGCTGATCAAAAGCTGACTTGTTGCCTGCCTTCACAATAAAGATTTGCATTTGCACTGTATCAAACTGCCTGTTAAGATGCACATAGCACATTTCCCAGTAGTCAGGTACAGAGAACAGCTCTTCTGCACCTAAAGAAAAAAACCTCTAAATTCCCAAGTAAGTTTAGGCTTAACTAAAAAAAAAAAATAATAATTTATTTTGCATTTGCTGATAGAGAAATAAAGAGACAGGAAGGCCACTACGTGCTGGTAACGATCAGTGCAGAAATCCCTCTACCATACGTGAACACGGGCACAAAGCCATGCAGAGTCTTGCTTGGGTATTCCTCCACAAAGCAATGAGCCAGGCTCCCATCTCTTGGGCCAGGCACTGCTCTAGCACCGCTATATCACTTTTTTTGTGCATTCAGCTCAGCCAGCACCAGAAGGCTTCTTCACTTCCCAGTGGAAGCATGCCCTTACACAGAGGTTGCTAGTTGTAAATGTGGAGGGAGGAGAAAAGCCCAAATGTCATATAGCCTCTCACTTCAGGCTTGTACCTGAACACACATGATTCCCCCCATTTCTCACCTGGGGTGCTCTTCACATGCAGCCAAACGGTCCCCAGGGGGACGCACTGTGCTGATGCTGGTAACACAACCCCTGCCCACCTCTCTTCTCACTCACGACCGTAAACCACGATGAGGGAGGAAGCCTGTGAGCTTCCAAACACTAAAGTGCCCTGCAAAATCTGCTGACTTCAAGGACAGCCACAGTCATTCACGCAATAATTCACTGAGTGCCTGAGGTGGGCAGCAGGACCATACATCAGCACCGTCTGTCGGCTGCCTGCGCTGGGAGCCTCCACTGTGCCGCCGGACTCCTGCACTCCCTGTTTACTCCTATCTGCAGGCTCTTGCGTGGGGTTGCTCCCAGCCATATGCATTAGGGAACCATTAGTCACTTGAAAAGCAGAGAGGCTCCAACGCTCATGTAGAGGTGGGCAGTTTTAGTGAGTCAGCAATACAGATGTGTCCACGTGTGCCCACAGTATTTAGAGTTGAGAAGGACCTGCCGGTTTCACTGCTGGGAGGCAGCCACCATTGCTGGCTCCTCACCCACCTCATAATGGGAGGGCAGAGACTGCTCCTCCACTATGCTAACATAAATATGAAGTGATTCAAACACATGGTGCTTTTTTTATATATAAAATGACCCAGTGTTAACATGCTTTTCACCTTTATAAGCAGGTCAATCAATCAGTTTATATTTAAAGATTGGAAATACCTTTTATTTTATATCTTTGAGCTTTTTGGTGTCTTTCTTTTCCATGACAGGAATCAGTGAGGGCTGAGGACAACCAGAAGCTTGCAAGAGATGCACTGCCTGGTGCAGCTCTGCACCCCACAGGTGCATCAGACCTCAATGCCTGGCTCCACTATGGGGTGGACATGGTGCAGGAAGAGGCACAGCGCAGGAAGTGCAGGGGGAGCCACTACTGCAGTGGGGCAAATCACATCACTTCTGTCCATCCTCTCTGCAGCCTCCAGCCATCGTGCCCCTGCAGCTTAACAGCTCCTGCCCGTGGTGGACAAGAAACCGAGTTTCCAAGGGACTCCCCCAGGTCTTTTCCCAAGCAATGCTCTACCCTCCTCCCTCTCCACACTGCCTGGAAAAAGTAGATCCAGGCAGCCCTGAGCACTGTGGTGGGTTTCAGGTAGGAGAGGAAAGGATGCTGAGCTGTGGGATGGCTCATCTCAGGGACCTGACTGAAGACATTCATTAGAAGAGGAGGACTTAAAGTCTTATGGTGGGAGGGTTGAGTTGGAGGGAGGTGGGTGGGCTGACGGCATTTATGAGCTCAGTGCCTGTAGAGCTGGGGAGACAGCAGCCCACCAGAAATAAAATGCTTGTACATGGAAGCTATATATGCGGAAAACAGACCATGTCAACTACATTTGAGGTTACTAATTAGGACAACAGAGGAGAAGACAAAGGGCAAAAAGCATCTTCTTCCACACTTCCACCTTCTGTAAATAAAATGCTCCCACTTCTCACACCCCAACAGCAGAGCCCCCGGGTCCTCTGTGCACCCCTCTGCAAAGCTCTGCTCTCTGGCCCCAGCCCTAATTTTGCCCTGCCCTGTGACAGCCCTGCAAACCAAGTGATGGCAAGAAACCCCTGGCCACGCTGCTACAAGAAAAAGTTTTCCAAAAGGAGGTTCTGACATACAAATGTGTGTGGCAGGGAGGGAGAGGAAGGTCTCCTTTCAGGTTGTACTTGATGAAATCCCCTCTTTAACTGCTGCCTTTATTCTCCCTCCCACTATGCTTGAACATGGCATCCACAGTGAATTTGCTTCCACAGACTGAGGAATCAGAAAATAAGAAAACTGGGGGGAAAAAAGCAAAATCATGACAACAGAGCAGATTTCTGAGTCTATGAGCAGCATGCTAAAGAGGGCAAAGTGGGAATAAGAAGTGATTTTTAACAAGTGGAAATTATTTAGATCACACAAAGAACACCACAAAATGTCTACAGGTTGGAGAAAAAGAAAATAGGATGAGAGAAGTCACCCTATTCTTTATAATGAAGAAAACCATTCACATGGTCCAACTGGAACACTCCTTGCCACCAGCAAAAGGCAGAAACTAGAAATATAGAAGGGTCCAAAAGTGGCTGAATAAGCTCAGAAGAAAAATTAGTCAAGGGATTTTAGTACAAAATGTGCCATCTTTGGCTCACACAGTCCTTCAGCTACAGATTGCTGGAGATGGGGAGTTGGAAAAGTATCAGTATGTTTGCACTCTTCTTCTTATGCTCTTGTCATTGCTGGCCCCTGTCAGATAGGTCTTAATCTGAACAGAGCTTTTGCCTGACCTGGCACATCACCAGCAGATCAGACAGGACCTTGGAAAAGCCCAAGATGTTCCTCTTTCTCCTCTCCCTCTTCTTTCTTTTCCCCTTTGCTCTAAGGAAGGTAACTTTCCACAGGAATATGTCTGGAAATGGTAGATCAGTATGGTGTCAATTTGCACAAAATGGCTGGTTTATCTGCTTATCAAATCCCAGGGGATTAACTCAATTATGATAAATTCGTGTTAGGGAAACAATGCAGATTCTCAGGTGAGAAAGCCAGGCCATTGCTCTAGATACAGAATACAACAAAGGAAGTCTTGTTCACCTGCTCCATAACCTCCATTTTCCTCATATTAACAGACTGGTTCTCTGATAGGTCTGCACTGAACAAAGTCCAGAGACACATTTCCCACACTTCTTCTCTTTGAAACAATCAATTACCTTAACAAAAAAAAGGTTGGCTCCACCTGACGTGATCGTTCCCCTGCTGCACTGCATGAGAAGCAGCCTCTTAAGGAAGCAGGCAAGGAATCTGTCACATTCCCTCCAGAACACAGACCATGACTTCATTGACATTACTGCCATGATCCTATAGCCCCAAGAGGGCTTCAGGGATATAGGTAGGGTTTCACTGTGACAGAAAGCTAATCTCACACTAATGATGTACAACACAGCAAAACTGTTTGGCCCAGGACAGACAGAAATTTCAATATACACTCCACATTAGAAGGCAAGATCAAGAACACTATTAACTAAAAAAGGTAAATATAACCCTTCCGCCCTTGACTGACAAAACAGAGCTGTATATAACCCTAGGCAACCACTTAGATATTGTCTTTGGAGTTGATCAGTTCCACAGGAAAATTTTAACTCTGTTTATTCCTGAAAAATGTCATTGTAAGTGCTAATTCTTATACCTCCTCAGTTGTATTTTCACCTGCACATTGGACTGAAAGTCTCTACAATCATGGCACAAGCCTAATGACAGAAGACTGTTAAATGAGGCAGCCCTCCATTGAATATAAACTTCCTTAAACAATGATGTCAATCCCACCAAGCAAATTGGTCTTTTAGGGGAGAATGTACTTTTGCTGCAAAGAAGCCCTGCAAGGATCAATGCCCCAAGCCCTGGAGCTGTTCCAGGGGCACGTGGCCAGATACTGGCACACCAGGCGGATGGCGTTGCTTTCAGTGCCTCTCCCATTAGCCATGACACGCAAACAACGGCGCTCTCACTGCAGCACTGCATTGGCATACTGGTGGGAATTTCCTCTGAGCCCTTTAAAAAACAGTCATGTAAAGCTGACACATCAGTGAAGGAATAAGCTGTAATATCACTGCAAATTCAACTTCATTTAATTCAGTTCCATGGAAAAACTCAGCAAGGCTTTCAGTATTCATCACAGACTGAGACAGCACATCTCAAGGTTCCTAAATAATGTATTAAAAGTACAAAGAGTTAGGTTTTCCTTTAGTTTCTATGGCTTTTTTGTCAGCATTTAACATTACCAATCATAGGCTCTCTCTTTTCATCCATGGGGGGGTCTATTGTAGGATTCTTACCCAGCAAGGATTGTGTCAGAGTCATTTCAGGACAGACAGCTTTGGTGGTCTGCAGGATGCTCCGGTGAGACCCTACAGCAGAGACACTCAGCCTCTATTGTGATGCTAGTTTTCCTGTCTGGAACATGAGGGGCTTTTGGTGTGACTGGACTGTGCTCCGTGTGCTGCTTTTGTGCTCAGGGCACATTTGTGGCAAACACGTGTCAAGCAGCAACCTCCTTGGGACTGGGCATCCAAAACAACTCAAGTAGCATTATGTGCTTTGATACACCAGCCCTGTACCTAGGTGTGGGTTACAAGCAGGAATATCTTTTTTTTTCCCTGGCCCCAGTCATAACTTGTAACATCAAAGCAAAGGTCACTTAGCTTGGTTCCAGTGCCAGCCACCACAGCCTTTTCTTTTCTGGTTTTCCTCTTCATTGCTCCTCTTTTTATTTCAGCTGAATATGGGCAGGGTAACTCCATTTGCTTTTCCCATAAGATGATGGCTTTTCAGGCCACTGTAGCAACCTGTAAGAAGTGTCCTTAACCAGTCCTTACCCCCAAAGGAAACCATTATCTTATTGAGCTGCTATGACCATTCCTTCATTTGCTTGTGGAAAGCACAGCCAACCAAAACTTTTACTTGTGCAGACACCACTGTCCTTCATCACTATCATAACCAGAGTTTTTCCACCCTGATGATGTCCTCCAGTGTATTGGTGCTTTTGTTTGGGGAAGGTTGATAAGGGTCATCACCAGGCAATGGTAACAATGAGGGCAACAGCCAGCACAGGGTCTGGAGACAGGCGTATGGAGATTAGGTCAACCCCATAATGTCAGTAACTCCTCTTTCAGAGCAGAAGTTTCTCCCTGGCCGAAGTCACTTCTTATTTGTAGTGACTCGCTCAGTCTAGAGGAGCAGCCAGTCACCTGGAGTCTCTTGGCTGTTTCCAGAGCTTATTACTGGATGCACATCAGAAATAGTTTAATCTCCTTAAAAAACAAGAATTAATGTGCTGTGGGTTTATTTTAGGCACCATTTTTTCCTCCAGAAGCCCTGGCCTGTAGGGACAGAAATGATGTGGAAATTCTTCTGGTTTCAGTGAGCATATGTACATGTGTAGCCAAGTTTTCAAACAAAATCAGCTTAAAAATTCTTGGGGTTGATTGTTGGAAGGTAATCTGTCCATGCATAATCACATCTTAAAGAATGGCAGCAGGTTGATGCGTTCAAGCCTCTGCTGCCTCCAGGATCTCGGTGCCCCCGCACTGTTGCCTCTGCAGGTCTGCATGCCTCAAGGTTGCTCTGCAGAGGCCTGTAGTAACACAATTTACTGACCTGCAAGTAGCTCAGAAATTCAAACTCCAGCGTTGGCAATGGAGAAAAAACCCCTGAGTTTTCTTCAACTTCTTTGCTAAATCAAAAATGTTAAAACTTGGTAAGAAAGAGGTGCCTCTAAAGTTTATTCCTTTGTATCCTTAACCTTCTCTCCACAGAAACCTGCACTAACTACAGCAGGTTTCTTTTCTGTTACACAAACCTGGGTGGGGGAAAACCCCGTCAATCAAATAGTGCATCTGCAGCGTGCAGGATGGAGGATTCATTTGTCAGAAGTTTGTCTACATCCATGGCAGATCTGTTAGTCGGACAACTCTGAAAACAGACTTGGCATGACGTTACAAGCTAACACTACAAGGTGACAAGTGTGGTACCCAAGCTGTCTTGGAAAGACCATGTCCCTGCTGCAAGTTCTGCCTTTCCCTGGTGCTCCACTTTACACAGAGATACCAGCCAGATGAGGCTCAGTACTTACTTCTTTCAGTGTCCTCTGCATTGCTTGGATATGACTTTCCACATCACTTTTCACATGGCAAATGTAGGACCGACATACACAAACTACAGAGAGGTTTGAATAACTTTTCCTTGCATTTCTGGCAAGCTCCGATATAGGCACAGTTTCTTCTGTTACTAAGGACTTCATGCCGCAAATAGTCAAGAAGAACACATGGGATTGGCCTTGTATTTGGGGGGAAAAAAAGAAACCACAAAAACAACCAACAAAAACAACTTAAAAAGCCTCCTCAAAAAAATTAAAAAATTAAAAAAAACCCCGAAACAAACAAAAAAAACCACAAACAAGGAGTGTTTGTGATAAATTATCCTCTTTTCATTCCTTACCGGGTAAACTGTGAGAACACTTCCCTGCCTCCTCAGGCTATGCCATGTTTCTGAGCTGCCCACATGCCTTTCAGGACAGCACCTTAGACAACCTAGTAAATAAATAATAGACAGGTGCCTGACCAGCTGCCCTGAGTGCCTGAACATCTGCTTAGGGCTGTGCTGGCCCCCAGAGGTCCTTCCAAGATAGAGCATCCCTACTGTGGCCCTCAGCCAAAATAGTGAATCTCTGGGCAGGAGACAGAGCATCCATCAGACAGACCTGAGGCTGTGGATGAACTCCAATGGGAAACACGGGTCATCACACACCTTAGCACCTTCCAAACTGTGGCAAAACACGCTCACTTGTCTTTGCCTTTTCTAGCATACAGGAGGGCATACAATAAGGCAAACCAGTTTCTCTCCCATTCCCCAAATCCCTAATTGCTAGGCTGTAAACTGAGAGGCAAAGCAAACTTAATCCACCATTAATCAGGCCTGACCATGTGCTGCTGCCATATTTCCAGGTGCTGTAGGTGGCCAGTGCAACACGAGAACCTGCAGAGAACAGGATATAATAGCCACCATGACGCTGGCCTTCATTCCCTAGTGTCACTTCATCACAAACTTGGCCTGATCCTTTAGAGAGGAAATGTTTTAACATCAGTGTGAAATACTGAGTTGTACTTATCCTGGAGGCTACAAAATAAACAAAATCCTGGAAGATGGCTTGACAGAAAAAGACTATTAAGTTATCCTATTCGGAACCAGAGTAAAAATAAGAAAATCCTTTCCCTCTGACATTGAAATATTATTTGTTGTCACAGTCTGGTTACTACCACATTTCCCCTTCCCCCTGCCAGAGCTCCCCTAGATAAAGAAGAGCTGGGACCATCACTCTGCTCTCCTCTGCAAGCAGCAAACTGGAGGTATCCCAGTGGTCATTTGCCTATCTAATGAAAGGTAGGAACATGCCACTTGAGAGATGCTGAGTATGAGCCCATGAATAAGGGCATAAATCTAGGAAAGGACTTGGGATTATTCTTGTCTGTGAGGTGGTAGCATGCACCTTACTTGCTAGTGCTTCTGTCTCCCCTCCTATCCTTTGCTCTGTGTCATTAACATGGAGACTCCCCAAAGCAGAGCCTCCTTATGTATCAAAGACAACAAAAATAGTGGTGATGAGCAGGACTTTCAGTTACCTGCCTATCCAGCCTTCATGCTGCTCCTGCCTGTGCAATTCCTTTTGCCTTCACTCCTTCCCAGGTCCCTCCAGTCTTAGCCTCTACTGCTGCCCGCATGTTCTGAGGCTCAGCTTCACTTTTACATCTGCATCCCTCTGTCCCCTCAAGTCTCTTCCAAAGCCTTTTCTTCTAGATCATTCACTAATCTAAATTGTCAATTCCAAACCAATATGGACTTGAAACTAGGAGGAGGGGACAGAGAGAGAGAGAGGGAGAAGAAAAGCAAAGAAAAGGAAGAAGGGGATATATGCAAGAGGCTCACCATGGTGGTTTTCTGCTCATCTCCATGTGTACATTGTTTCTTCAGAGCATTTGTTCTTTCCAAATGATGGCTTCCTTTTTGTGCATAAAGTGCTGCACGGCATTATGGCATCATGGAAATAATAATGAATAATGCAATCTCTCACCTTCCCACTGGAATAAAATCATCGTTTGATTTGTGAATAATTTTCTTAAAATCCCACTAAAAGATTTCTGTCAGAGATGAAACATTTTTTTTTAATTATTAATCGTGCTTCCCATTAAAATAAATAAAACAATAAGTTGAGTTTCTAAATGACCTGGTGATGTTCACAGACAACTGCAGAGCAAATTATTTGATGAGGCTGGGAATCACAAAAAAATTAATCAAATTTCCTTTTTATAAATTATAAGCATTTCCTAGGGAACACACCAGAAACATCTTAATTAAGAGCTTAAAGATCACCCTATCCTCTCTTTCATGTTTCCTAGATGGAAAAGGGTTACTTGCCAAAGGATCCCAATTCAGTCCATACTAAAGTGAGTGGGAGTTTCCCTTTCACCTCAGCCGGTGTTGAATGAGATGCAGTGTCCTCATACAGGCCACCACTGCTGCAGCTGGACCCCTACATGCCTTCCCTCTTCTTCCAGGCAAACTGCCAGGACTCTGCTGATAGGATACGTGATTTCTTTTCTCTTCTCTCTTCTTTTTTTTTGCTCAACGACATAAACTTCCATCGTAAATCCTGGGTGGTAAAATTCTCAATGCAGTAGGCAGAGGGCAGTTCAGTCAGATGACTTTGAGTTGAGTTTATTAAAGCTGGAAACCATGAAGAAGTGGCGACAGGAAGCTGAAAGTATTCAGAGATGTTTAGCAGGATAGTGTGAGAGTATGTTATGATTTTGATAAATTGGAGAAACAGCCTGAAATTAATAACAGAAGTTTCATTAGGGTAAATATAAAATTACCCACTTCAGAAAGCATTCCCCAGATGCAGAAAGACTAATGCTATTAAGAGCTGTTCAGAAATTTACTGGCAAGCCCTATTGGTGGTGCTCTCATGAGGATGATATCGAGATAGGAAGGAACAGCTGCATAATCTGATCAGGGTTTTCATAAATTATCCTTTAAAAAAAATCTTAAAGTCTTCCCTGAACAGCAGAGGAAGGGCCATTTGCCTCACTGGTTTTCATTCTCCTTTATCTTGTCCCAGAGTGCTATAAAATCCATAGTAATTATATTAAAGTACCTATAATCAAGAATCTTGAAGGAGGATATACAAGAGAGCATAAGCAGCAGTAACTCTGGTGCCATTCCTGTGACAGTCACAAGTAGAGAGGAGCCAGGAACAGGGGCAGAGACCTGCCAGCCGGAGGAGGAGAAATCCCCATTGGTCCTTCTCCACACCCCTGCCAAGTGACACCCAACGCAGTGGAGAGCTCCAGGCAAATGGAGGGCATCTTGCCAGCACGAAACTTGACTCAGAAAGATGGCTTCTCCTGAAAAAGGACAAAACAGCAGTTCATCCAAAGTGTGGTTCTCCAAAAACCTAGTACTATCTTCAAATCACTAGGACATCTGCCAAATAACAAACACATGCAGCGAAACATGCCTGCTCCAGACCTAAGTCCCATCTCCAGTCATACAGACTTCATTGTAAATAGAGCAAAGTACGTTTTCCTCCCAAATACATGACAGCTTCTATGGCTGCACCAGAGCAGTAAGCCAAAATAAATCATGGATATGATGTGTAGTGAATACACCAACGCTTGGGAATCTGCATAAGCTCACCTCACAAAGCACTCATGGGGAGAGGGTAAAGGTGAGGTATGTGGTCCTTCTGTTCACTGAAGTCTTCTGGCTGCCCTCCTGTTGAACTCTTAGCCTATGCAATTTTACTATTCATGTGTTTTCATTTAATCCTCAGAAACTGATAGTAAAAAATTGTATTTGGTTTTTTCCTTCTAAGAAAAAGACATTCCATAGCCTTGACACAGCCAAAATACCCCATCCATTCAAAGACTCATCCAGCCATGAAAGGGCTCCTAAAGGTAGGTTTGTTTTATTCTTCATTTGTCCAGTTCAGTAAGGAAACTTGAACAGATGTAAACCAGGCAGGAGTTGGCGGTCCCTGCCAGAGGCTGATCTGATGCCACCTATGACAGAGACCTCTGGGTCCCCCTAATTGCCTGCGTCAGACCAGTCCCAGTGTGCTTTGCTTTGGTCTGCAAGGTCCTTTCCCCACGCACAGCAGCCACATCTCTCCTCCTACACAGAGCTCACATGCCACCCAGCACCCCACAGGATGGTGACAGCTGCCCCTGACCCACATCTCACCTGGGGTGCCCTGGCTCAGGACTCCCCCATCTCCACAGAGCTCTTCAGAGGCCCATGATCTGCCTCTCCCTCTCCAAACTTTGTCTAAGAGCAACCAAGGTGTTCAAAATTTATCATAGATGTGGGAAGAGGCAAGCAGAGCGGTGGGTAGGATAGCTGCAGAAACTTTGTCGCCCTAGGAAATGGGGAAGGCTTTTTGGGGAAGGGTTAAGCCTGTCCTAAAGTACCCAATAAACTTAAAATATGACTTTCTAATCTTTATTAATCATATACTTTTCAAAGATTTTCTAAAAATATGTAGAAGTACTTTTTCTCAGTGGTGACTGTTTCTCTGCCAAGTAATAAATTAAAGTCATGATCCATTCCAACAATTTTATTTTTTTAAGTAAAAGGTAAAGTCTTTCTCATGCTCATCATTAGAAAAGCAATAGTATACACACTCACAGAGTCCCAGCTTAAACAAACCAAAGAACAGCTAATAATGTGTACTCAGGACCATGTAAAACCAGAATATAATAGAAATTCAAGTGGCAATCTCACTGCATCAATCAAATTTTAGTACTAGTGACCCTCTTTTCCCCAGAGGGCTTGACACTTCAGATTTGAAAATGTTGCTGAAAAGATCACAGGGATAAATTTGGAAATATATTTAAACTGTGGGAGAATATTAATTTAAATTATGATAATATGACCTATTAAAGAAAGAAATTAAAATCTCCCAATTGATTATGTCAAAAGAAATTCAATTCCAAAAGGGGCTGAAACACCAGTTATGCCTCAGTTTTGAAGAAATGGAGAGAATATGAATGTTTAATTCTCTGGCTATTTACAGAAGTGATCGAGCGGCTTTCAACCTTCTCCAATTTTCAGGCCCCTAAAAATTTAGAGCAGAGGATCCCATTAAAGAAAACACAAGCCTGCTCACAAGAGACTTGCTTTACTTGGTTACTTTTACTGATCTGTCAGAAATAGTCTATGGAAATCAAGGGTCTAAAGAGCAGCAGTCAAATCCCGCTGAGGACAGACACTGCTTCCACAGTTAATCAATACGAAGGCAGCTTGCTCGCAGCTTTCAGCATGCCCAAAGAGTGACTTGTATTTGGGTTTGCGAGGCACATGCAGGCACAGGTCCTGGTGAGCCTGTGGATGGAACAAAAAGCTCGGCTGTGCTCACCAGCAGGTTTAATTAGCAGAAGGCTTCACCTGAATGAATCACGTAACACCAGGATAAGGAGGTGTGAGCTGCAAGAAGACTTTTGCTACCTAGGAAAAGGACAAATGAAGCAAAAGGTAATGGGGAGAACTGACTATGCTACAGCAGGACTGACCTGTAGGCCCTTACCGCCAAATTTCCTCTAGACCGTCATCCATTTACATTTGCAATAGCAAGTCCCCATAAATCAATGTTTCTTTGGAGATGGAAGTCCAGATCCCCTGTACTTTTTGCTCTGCTGCTGACAGCTTGGCCGACCATCGGCACCTCGTCTTTCCCTTCACCCTCTGCTGATGGATGGGGCAAGGGGAGCAGAGCCAACAGCCCAAGACAGTCTCTTAATCTCACCTGAGCAATTAGTTCTATTTCATATATGCAGTTAAATATTTCATTCTCTCCCTGGCACAAGGCAGCAGAAACAAAGGAGAGGCAAGGGCCTGCCACTAGGGAATCTGGGGACTTGAGCCCTTCTTTGACCCACCAACTCCACTCTAGGACACATAGTTTGGCCCTTCTCCCAAACTGTTAGCTGTTTCAGACACTGCCTTTCTCCCTTTTTACACAAAATCTAAGTTTTATTCAATTGTGAAATTTACACAACTTCCAAAATCTTCATAATTCTCACAGATCAGAATTTTCACATTCTGGCCAGACAAGGCCATCCAGATCTTTTGCTGCAGGGACCAGGACAAGCAAAGTGACTTCATCACCATCGTTCTCATCCCTGTTACTCGCCTTCCCTTTTTAGGATCACCTTATGCATTTATAGCAACACACCACCACTGAGGACAGTGCATGAAGTATTCATCACTGGGGCAGAACATCACACCAATTATTCTTCATCTCTCTTCTACAAAGAACGGGTAGAAAACAGGAAGAGTTACAATTCTCCTGTCTTCACTCTCACAGCTTTGTGAAACTTATTATTTATTGTTATATTTTTAAATGTTATGTGACTATCTAACAACTAGATGGTTACATAGACATTATACAAAAACCAAATAAAATATCAAGTTAATAATTCAGACTAGTGAAATTTGCCCAAAACTTGACCTAACTGAAGTGTACAAGGCATGGCCTTGCTGTATTGCTGGAAATACTGCTTATTTCCATAGAACTGATATCAGCCATGTCCTGTGTCCCCCAAAATTAAAGGAACATATCTAATAGCATATGACTAGAAATTACAAGACTAGGTCTGCGCCACAGAAAGGAAACAGGTTATGTAAAGAATCAGATCAGTATGACTCATCCAGAACATTGGGTTTGAAGAATGTTAATAGTACTATTGTGGTATCAAGCTGGCTGCTGCTGTTAAGATTGCACTTGGAATTTCCATTATAAATCCTATTTTCAAGGGTTTATAACTTGGCTGCAGTATAAATTCAATCACAGCTGAAACTCAACATACAGAGTCTCATCATTGGAAGCAAAAGATTTTTCAAAGAAAAATCATTTTGGTTGTTTGAGGTCAAAGGAATGAAAAAAACAGTAGGGTCATTAGGGGAGAGTTGACACTTTTCTGCCCTCCTGTAAATTACAAATGACTTTTGTATTTAAACTTGGGATTTCATAGGTCATTAATCCCGATTGGAGAATGCTATCTCTAGGTGTATGGAAACAAAACTCATTAAAAACACTCCATCTGATACCCTGAAAGAGCTACTAGAAGGTATATTCAGCAACTTCTCCAAAGTTTCAGTATAAGTTTTGATATTCAGAGGACCAGATTTTAGCATTGGCATAAACTGCAGAGCTTCCATCAATTTCTGATCGACTAATGACACCATGTTTCAATCACGGAGTCGTCTCCAAGTACATTCGGCAAAGCCATCCTGATGGCACTGGGATGGATCTTGCAGGGGCAGGCAAGGCACCCAGGTTTCCAAAAGTCAGCTCAGGTACATTCATGTGGTCAAACTCTGGCTGCACCAGAGGCGTTGTCTGATCCTTGTGTAGGACGACAAGACCTATGCAGGTCGATAAGCAGCGTTTTAGACATGGTCAGTGCCTCCTAGATGTGAAACAGCAGAATACATCCCAAAGAGGTATCTTGTTCAACCCACCACTTGCCTGGACTCTTACCCACTCCCCTCTTCCCCCATATTCACACAGCTGGTTACTAATAAGCATTTAGGCCATCTGTTAATACTGCATTTTCAGTTCCCTAAGCACACACGTTCTCTACCTTAGTTGAGAAAAGACCATCACTTCCATCAGCTTCCAGAAGACACACCTTTCTGCTAGTCTTTGGGCTGAGGCCTTTGTTTCTACACATTTTATAAGCAATGAAAAGAGCAGGAATCCATTAAATAATAATGATTTTGAGTACTCTGAACATGCAATATGCCACACGCTTAGCAGCTGAAGCACAGTCCAACAGGGAGGAAAACCTCTGCCCACAGGGTTGGTATAAAATCAGAGGAGTCACTTTTCTATTTTTAAAAGAGGGATCATAGGAAGTATCTGAGGCCTCAAGTATCTCTAAAAAGATGAGAGGCATGGGAAGGACAGTGCTGGCGAGGCAGGAAGGCTGCAGCTGTGCCATGGGATGCAGCACTGTGCAGGGAAGCCCACACCAGCCCTGGCAGAGGCTTCCCACCAGCCGGTGGCTATCACAGCCCCAAAAAGGCTCAGCAGCCCCAGCCTGCAGGGGCCACCCAGGCTGGCCGTACAGGGCAAAGCACTGCAATGTGCCACCGTATAAATGATCGACATTAGAAAGAAAAGAAAAAAGTGTTCACATCGGCATCTGGCAAAAAGATTTTTCTTAGATAAGTGGCTTTCATTTCAGATCAAGCTGTTTACTCATTCCTAGTCAGATCTTCAATGTCAGTAGCAGTGGTTTGGAGGGTTAATAGCACTTTAATGATACAGGTTGCAACCTAATTGGAAGCTCCTAATTGAGTGTTTCTAAATGGAAGGAATTAATTGCATCTATGAAAATTTGTGGGGGCTTTTGTCAGGTGTCCATCTAGATTGGAAGTATTTCCCAAAAGCTGCTGAGTTAATAAGCTTCTTAATTTCATTGAAGGAAATTTTGTTTCATTAACTTCCCTGACCTGCCTCTGTCTAGACTTGTCAAAAGAATTTCACATGAACATCGGACCACCCCAATGCATCTCAAACACATAACTTCTATGAGGACCCAGATCACAGGCCCTTGAGCCAAAATGTATGAAACACTTAAATAATGGCTTTGATCTTCAAATTTACAGTGTTCTTTCTTCCTTTTTTTCCCCTCTTCACATGAAATATACGTTGGCTAAGGAGCAATGCCTGCCAGTGTTCACAGGAACCACAGGATTCAGGCAGTTTTTTGCCTGCATTAAAACAGTGTTAAGAGGTGTTCAGTAGGTTCCACAACATATGAAGGGATGGCAGAGCCTCTGCTTCCCCTCACCTCCTGTTTGGTAAGCAGTGTTTCTTCCCGTACATTATGAAGCAGCGCGGTAAAGCAGAAGGGTCCCAACCTGCAATATCATAAGAGTCTGTCTGAGAGGCACTTAATGATCCCTTTAAAAAACTGATGTGGAGGAAAACGTGTGAGGGATAGTTTATAGGAAAATTGAGGAGCTTACTGCAGAAACTTGTATTGCTGGCAACATAGTGAAGGATTGCAGTACTCTCTCCTTGCATATGAGATAATAAATACAGACAAGCAAAAAATATTTTTCCCCAGTGTCTGTGCCAGTAAAAGATAGCCTTTCAGGCATTTACTATAGCCTCAAAACCCAGAAGCTGGGACCTTTGCAGCTTTTCTAAACTTCAGCAGAAGCACAATGCATCAAAGCCAAACTTACTGTGCAACACCATCAACTTCAGAGCAAGTCAAAGAGGCGAGGGGAAAGCACTGCTTCTGCGGACAAGTGAGTGCTTAAGAGCAGCAAGAGTCAGGTTCAGTAAATGTCTTAGAGACCCAACTATGTCAGTTGGACCAAATTTTGGTTTCAACATTCAAGAGACAGCACTGACAGCCACCATGGGGCTGGGGAGGTGGAAGAGTCTCCAGGATGAAAGGAGAACAAGTGAAAAAATAGTTTTAGCCCAACATCCAAGCACTCTGAAGTAGAAAAAGTGCATACGCAGTCCGAGGGTTAGGAATGCAAACCCTATATCACCACTCCTGGCCAAGGACCATCACCAGCAGCGCCAGATGGAAAAAGAAAGGATTCGGTTTGGACCCCCACTTCTCTAGAAACACCTTCCTACAGCTAAAGGAGCAGAAGAAAGGAGAGAGCAGGCATATTTTTACTCTGAAGGGAAATAAGGGTAATAGTAGATGGTGAACAACATGCAAAAGTGAGACTTTGCAAAGTGACAGCAAAGTTAAGCCACCAGCCGTTAGTAAGTAAAGTAGATTCAGGATCAAAACTGTGGGGTGAAATATTTTTGCTTATTTAGGTTCATAGGCCATCATTTCCATAAGGTGAAATCAAGCCCTGGCAAGTGTCTCATACACAACTGTTTTGGCTCATCTAATAGCCCTCAAGTAACAGCCCCAGATGTTATAATCAGAGAAGATAACAATTTGCTGAACAAGCATGTCCCCATGTCACAGAGTTTCAAGTGGCAGAGCAGAGAAAGTCATCAAACACAGTCAAATGCACAGAAGTGTGTTTATGGGTGTTTAGGAACAAAACTGCCTCATTTGCTTCAAACTAAAATTGGCATAAGCCTACTGGTGGGAGGGAAGATGAGAGTTTGTCTGGACTTCTTCCATGTTAAAATAGAAGTGGAAATCTCTAGGAAGCAAACCTACTCACTGAGCCACAAGGAGAACTGAGCCTTGGGAATCTCCTGGGATTTTTCCAGACCAGGACAGGTGCAGCTTCAGCAAAAAGTAAGCTTCAAAATTAGCCCCAGTGTGGCCCAGAGCCAAGAGGCACCACTACCTGCAGGCATGCCTAGCAGGTGAAGCTGGGGAGTGGTGGCCACATGGAGGAGCGATGGTCAGTGCAGGACACTGGTTTCCAACTTGTTGAGTCAGGGACATCCACAGAGTTGCTGAACTGGCAGACAGAAAAGATAGAGGAGGCTTTGCTTAGACAGAGGACTACTATTGAGGCCTTTCAGTACTTAGAGGGGGCTTATAAGAAAGATGGAGACAGACTTTTTAGCAGGGCCTGTTGCAATAGGACAAGGGGTAATGGTTTTAAGCTAAAGGAGGGAAGATTTAGACTAGATATAAGGAAGAAATTTTTTACACGGAGGGTGGTGAAACACTGGAACAGGTTGCCCAGAGATGCCCTATCCCTGGAAACATTCAAGGTCAGGTTGGACAGGGCTCTGAGCAACATGATCTAGTTGAAGATGTCCCTGCTCATTGCAGGGGGGTTGGACTAGATGACCTTTAGAGGTCCCTTCCAACCCAAACTATTTTATGATTCTATGATTCTACACCAAAACATTAAAACGGAAGGGCTGACATATCATCTTCAGAATATTCAGGTTGGTACCATGCTTGGTCACTTCTTCACTGCTCCCTCTCTGGTTGTGATGCTGCTTGGTGAAGGAATATGTTCCTAATTCTCAGTGGGATGAAAGTGTGTCATCTTCTGAACTGAGCCACACACATGATCCTCTGCAAATTAATTTTGGTGGCGGCACATATGGAGTAGAGTACAGTGCTAATCAACATAAACAATGTTGTCAAAATAAAAGAAGGAATGATAGACTGAGTTCTCAACTTATTTTTAAAGAAACCATGAAATTAATTCTCTTTAAAGTCAAATATTTTGTGTTTGATGCATTGTAAAATTCTTCTTACAAGCAGAAATACTTATTTTTAAAAAATAACCAAAGAGATATTTTCAAAGGACTTAAAATACATTTTGTTATTTTCTCAGGGTAATTAAACAAAAATAAAAATGGTGTAACTGTTATACGCAAAACCAGGCAGAAGGAACTCAGCTATCTACATGGGTGGTTGTAAAACAAAATGAATCAAAATTGTACCTTCCCTTACAGAGAACACAGAAGTAGTGAATCTAGCTATATTAGAAATGTAATGAAAAAATGTGTTACACCTGAGGAATAAAACAATAAAAATCTATGCCAGCTACATGTTCAGTGGCTGCTATAGCACATATACCACTATGTTTCTGTCGGCTATCCCCCGAATACTGCCTTTGCTGCCCTGCGTGAATGCAAGTGCTTTAACAATATACTAGGTAAGTGCCATGATACAGAAACATGAAACTTTGCCCATAATTTTTAATTGCATAAGGATTTTTTTAAATGGAAAACATCATTAGCCTTTTTCAATCTGTGAAGCTATTCCAAACAAGGGAAAGTAAAATTTAATTAAACTTAATTCAAATCTATTTCCTATCTCCCAGTGGAAAAGCCTTATCTACAAGGGTCCAGCTGCCAGGCTTGCTGAGAGGGGCACATTCAGGGTGGTTTATGTCAAGCAGTCATTGCATTAATGTGTAAACTGTTAATATCGTCGAGACTGGAACCCAAATTTTTCAAGTAAGAACATGAGTGCCATGGGCATTCACTTGCATGCTCTCTCTCATCCCGTGATTTTTTCATGCACATGGCAAAAAATCCTTATTTGATGATGAAGAGAAGTGGACTGAATTTCTTTGGGCAAGGAGAAGTTTGGCATCGGTGTTCTGCAGGACAGAAAGAGCATCTGTCTCATCTTAACTCCTGGATTGTAAAACAAAGGCTTGATGCCTGCTCTGTGTTTTGGCAGTACCAACCTTCAGGAAAAGCTTCCAACTGTAAATCCAGACTGAGGAAGGTGCTTCCCTTAGCTCTGAGAAAAGATCTAAGTCCTGGAGAAGGAAATAATTTAAAACACATCCCCATCTGAAGTGACCTTTGTTAACTGGCATAGCTACTGCCTGTTCAGCATGTTACCTCCTGCTGCTGCCCTCCATCCGTGCTTAAATCTTTCCCTATGCCTTGCAAAGAGACAGGCCTCTTACCTGGGGCTCTGGAGTCTACTGCCAAGACATAGCGACTAAAACCACAAAACACTCCACATTGTGGTGCACAGCCGTTCCTGTTTCACAGGTCACACGCACCACACGTCAGAGCATCAGTCCCATGAGCCTCACATAGACCACTCCAGAACCAAGAACCAGCACGGGACACCACTCTGACCAGGCAATGTGCAGGTCTGTGGGTAACAGCGCAGCTCCTGCGCTGTGTGGTTCCACCCACTGGGCTTCAGCTTCTACATGGTGTTGCACACTGTGTATGCTGCTCCCCTCTCTCCCCTCCTGCCCAGTTGCCTTAACAAGTATTTTTTCCCCATATTAATTAACACAGCTGCCAATGGCTTCACTAGTCGCATAGCCCAAGGCAAGCCAGTAGCTGCCACCATGGTTTTCATCAGCTTCTGTCTCCTACCAAAATGCTGGAAAAATGAAATGTTACCTCTGTAATCCAGCTCGCACAGGATTAATTGGGTCTGTGCTAGCTGGGCAGAGGCAGACAGGTCTCACCTGCCCAGGAGGTGCCCCAAGGCAGGCTGCAACCATGGATGGATTTACTGCATTGATACTTAGAGACTGAAAGACCCACCAGACAAACAAGAAATGCACAATATAGGACTTTCTGGCTAACATGGATAATCAGAAAGCTGATTCTTCAGCTAAAGTATCTTCTACAAGGATCAGCATGCCAGTCACAATACTGAAAAGTGACAGTGGAAGAAGTAAAAAGGAGGAAAGGTCTTAATAATCTCGCTTCAGTCAGATGCCTTCTCAAAACCCACTGCCTTCTGCATCACCTCAAGAACTTAAGCCTATAAAAATTAATGTATGTGACAGGACCATGGAGCCATACCTACTTCTTCTCATTGTGAGACTTGCCTTCACTTGTCTTCGCTCCATGGTGTGTAATGCTCTCACTACTCTTCACATGGCTCAATTAGAGTATACACTTTCTAAGACAGGGAATAGATCAATACTGCGTATTTATTTATTTATTTGTTTGTTTGTTTGCATTGTGAGGGGACTGGCACATTTTTGTTTCTTTATAAATAAGTAACAGACAAGGAACTTGACCTCACATATCCTAATTTTGATAAAATTCCAGATAACTTTATGAAGACGCTCTGTAGAATAAGCATTACAGCATCTGGATCAAAATAGGTAGTAAAAATACTGGTTTGCCTAACAGTCACACAGTAAGCTGGAATTTAAAGCTGAGTTTGTGGAGGTATTCATTCAATTTTCTCCATTCAATTTATTTCATGCAATCTAGTAAATATGTGGTGAAAAATCTTTACTTATTTATTTCTGTAGATTACTTTAGCACCTTCTTCCCTCCTATTTCTGCACACACTGCAATAATTAAACATGTTCATTAAAAACATGTCAGCTGATAATTTCTAAGGCAGTACAAGCAGAATTGCTTTCACTGAAAAGCTAGAGTAGTTGCTACAATATATACTGAAACCATGAATGTTCGCATTTACTGGAACAAAGTATATTCAGTGTATATTCAAAGAATATTCAATACGAAAACTGGGAATAGGTTTCTGTACCTCACGGGGATTCCTAAAGATCTGAAGGAAAAACTCCAAACCAGCAGATAACCTCCCATGGGAGCCTTGCAGTTTAAAGAGAGGACTTCAATGGACACAAAACTCATTAGACAAATTTTAAATTTAGTTCACATAACATCATTTCAACATTTGAGTGTTTATTTAGGATCTAATGGAGACATTAGATTTTGAATTTCCCAGCTTCTTTGTGTTTATTTTTCTGCCCATCCACTGAGGAATTCTGCCTCTGAGAGATTTCATGCTCTGTTCATTCTCTTGCATTCAGAGGTGATCTCTGGTTTCTCTTCATCCTGCCTGATCCAGTCTATTCAATTCAGCTGCACTCGAGTGTCTACAGCTGAGTCTACTGCAGGCCTCGCTTGAAAGCTGCAGATGTTCTCTAGATCTTCCTAGAATATGCTGCCTGCACTGCCAGAAAATCGAGTAAAGCAGGACTCAAAGTGGTCAAAAGAATTGACCCTGCCCAGGCACACCAGCTCTGTCAATCCTATACAAAGCTCTGTCGTGGAGCAGCACCAACTCAACCCTCTCCAAGAAGCACAATACACTCGCACAATAATATAACCCAGCACAGTAATATATCCCAGCCAAGCACAAACAACATAGTGGAGCTGGTTGAAAAATCTGTTTGGGATTTTACGGCATTTTTTCCCCCACTTTATTTGTTCAGCCTGCCAGAAACTATAGGAAGCCTAAAGCAGTTAGAACAAGATGTTCAGGATGCAATCTAAGGCAGGAGAACAAGAACGATTTATTCCATATCCAAACCAGGACAAATAACTCAGCGTAACATAGTGGAATAGAGGGAGAGGCATTTTTAAGCAAGCTGGGGATCTCCTTCGCAAAGCTCTGTCTGCATTTACTTTGCCTGCTACCAGTGTTTCATCCTTCCCAAGGGGGCAGCCAGATTTACGTTGCCAGCCTGAGTGACACCGAGTCTGTCCTCAGTGTGTTTAGCACAGTCGCTGACAGAGACCTGGGGATGATCTCCCTTTGTATACGCATTCGACGTACCAGGCAGCTTCCCCGCAGCACCGGAGGGGCAGGGGACTTTTGAGCAGAGTGCATGGTCCCTGCAGCCATCCTAGGAATCAAGACCACAGCCTGCAAGGAGGCAGAGGATCACACGCTTGTATCCCCTCCTCTGCCGGCCAAGGGCTCTGATAAAGGCAATCACAACAGCGTATCTGATGTCATTAAAAGGGTGGAGTAGCAGAAACTGGAGGTGAGTTTATCTTGCACCCCCAACTCAGCACTTGTAGATAAGACCCTGGGCTGCACTTAACTCTTCTGGTTGAGCCGCACTTCTGACTTACTCAGAGGGTTTGCCAGGCCACGAAACACATTGCACCAGACAGGAGAAACCTAGTAGGACTTAAAAAGCAGAAAGATGGCGTATAAAAACCAATTGCTCAGGGGACTAGTCTGTCACTCCTAATCCCTCAACCGTTTTAAAGTCTCGGTGTGACACTGGAATGTGCCCAAGACATCCTTTTTCACAGCATTTCAATTAAATTGAGGTGTATTAAAGTAAAAGGGAGTTTGACACGGTCTTCAAAGGGCCCCTAATCTCACAGGAGTTATTGAAATGGAAAGGATCTTTTGAGTCATCTCTTCTTGTTTAACTGCCTAATCATACAGATACTTTCATTGTCTGATTTGTGCCAACATCGAGATTAAACTTAAGATTCACGTTTCATAGCTCCTAATTTTATCACATTATGGCTCAAAGGAGATACAGCAGCCCAGGCTCTTTCCCAATGGTAGCCTGCAGGACTCCTTTAAGAAGTGGGTTAAAAAAGGTCTTTGGTACTTTCCTAATAGATAGCCTTCATTATTTACAGATTTTAGAATGACAAAAACGATTCACTGCAGAGCTAAAGCAAGCTGACAGGCTACATTCGAGCTGCATCTATCATATAAGGAGACATTTCAGTACAATAGACTTTCAATATTTCTGCTGCTTTGCTTTTCAACCGGTTTTTAAACACATGGAGAATTTGCCACCCTCCTCTGCTGGACTTTGATCAGAAGGAGGATATCTTCTGGGACAATTCCTTTCCTGGAGCCCATGTGCTCCATTTAGACTATGTGAGATGTGATTTGGCTTACTGTGGAGTTGTTTTAAAATAATTGAGAAGGGGGCAAAAAAAGGCATTTTGTGAGAATTTCTCTTCTCTGGATAGCTAACAAGGCAAGAACAAAGGGGGCTTCGTGGGACTATTTTCTATTGAAACCTAGAGTACTGAAACATAGAGAGTTCTATGATTCTATGATTCTATGCTACCAAGGGTTATCCATTTCTCTGGTCATTAGCTACAATTAACTGTGTAATTATACAGTTTGCTGTTTTATGCTTCCTGGCAGGCCAATGTCATTTTATCTGAAGCAGAGGGTGCGATGTGGGGGATTTAATTGCTAGGCCTTTTGTCAAACTACTGTGGTCTCTTCCACATGCCCAGTCTTTGGGATGTTGTAAATCCAGCTAAATGAACAGGTGGCAGATTTCCTCTCCATGTAAGACAGAGAATAAGAGTAGCCGCTGCCATCTCTTTTGGTGCTTATATAAAAAATTAGAGTGTGTGTTGGTAACTGAAAGATGAAGAGGGATCCTTACTACCATAGCACCTGGAAAACTCAGCCAAAGTGCGTGCCCCACTGAGTGGGGTCCTCATCAAACAGATAAATAAAACCTAACATCAGTCTTTACGCATTCACAGCTTAAACCCAAACTGGACAGGGAACAGAGGGCAAACTGGGACCAGAAAGGGAAAAGTGTTGCCCAGTGTGATGGTGAGGTAAAAGATCACAGAATCGCCTAGGTTGGAAGGGACCTTTAAGATCGAGTCCAACCATTAACTTAACACTGCCAAAATGACCACTAAACCATGTCCCTCAGCACCACGTCTACCTGTCTTTTAAATACCTCAAGGGATGGTGATTCAACTACTTCCCTGGGCAGCCTGTTCCAATGTTTGACAACATTTCTGTGAATAAATTTTTCCTAATATCCAAGCTAAACCTTCCCTGGCGCAACTTGAGGCCATTTCCTCTTGTCCTATTGCTTGTTACTTCAGAGAAGAGACCGACCCCCACCTCTCTACAATCTCCATTCAAGTAGCTGTAGAGAGCGAGAAGGTCTCCCCTCAGCCCTCTTTTCTCCAGACTGAACAACCCCAGTTCCCTCAGCCGCTCCTCATAAGACTTGTCCTCTAGACCCTTCACCAGCTTTGTTGCCCTTCTCTGGACATGCTCCAGCACCTCAAGGTCTTTCTTGTAGTGAGGGGCCCAAAACTGAACACAGTACTTGAGGTGCAGCCTCACTAGTGCCGAGTATAGGGAGACAATGACTTCCCTAGTCCTGCTGGCAACACAATTTCTGATACAGGGCCAGGATGCTGTTGGCCTTCCTGGCCACCTGGGCACACTGCTGGTTCACATTCAGCCAGCTGTCTACAAATACCCGCAGGTCCTTTTCTGTTACGAATCTTTCGGCCACTCTTCCCCAAGCCTGTAGTGCTGCTTGGGGTTGTTGTGACCCAAGTGCAGGACCCAGCACTTGGCCTTGTCAAACCTCATACCATTGGCCTCGGCCCATCGATCCAGCCTGTCCAGATCCCTCTGTAGAGCCTTCCTACCCTCAAGCAGATCAACCCTCCTGCTGAAGTTGGTGTTGTCTGCAAACTTACTGAGGGTGCACTCGATCCCCTCATCCAGGTCATTGATAAAGATATTAAAGAGAATCGTCCCCAATACTGAGCCCTGGGGAACACTGCTTGTGACCGGCCACCAACTGGATTTAACTCCATTCACCACAACTCTTTAGGCCCGGCCAGCCAGCCAGTTTTTGACCCAGCAATGCTCATCCAAGCCATGAGCAGCCAGTTTCTCTAGGAGAATACTGTGGGAAATGGTGTCAAAGGCTTTACTAATGTACAGGTAAACAACATCCACAGCCTTTCCCTCATCCACTAAGCGGGTCACCTTATCATAGGAGGAGATCAAGTTTGTCAAGCAGGACCTGCCTTTCATGAACCCATGCTGACTTGGCCTGATCTCCTGGTTGTCCTGTACATGCCGTGTAAAGGCACTCAGGATGATCTACTCCAGTTTCGTGCTAGTATTTTTGAGAATCAGAAGGCCTACTACCCCTCAAGGGCAAAAACCACACATTCAACTGCCTCTCTGAAATGCTTATACAGCAATGCACACAGCATGGGGAACAAACAGGAAGAATTGGAGACCTGTGTGCGGTCGCAGGATCGCAGTTCCTGAGACATGGTGGGATAGCTCACGTGACTGGAACGCTGTCATGGATGGCTATGTCCTCTTTAGGAAAGTCAGGCCAGCAAGGTGAGGTGGTGGAGCTGCTCTTTATGTGGGAGAGCAAGTGGAATGCATTGAGCTGTCCCTGGAGGTGGATGAAGAGAGAGTCGAGAGCTTGTGGGTAAGGATTAAGGGTCAGGCTAACATGAGGGACACTGTTGTGGGGGTTTATTACAGGCCACCTGATCAGGATGCAGAAGTTGATGAGGCCTTCTACAGGCAGCTGAGAGCCACCTCACAATCACAGGCCTTGGTTCTCATGAGGGACTTCAATCACCCTGATATCTGCTGGGAAGGCTACACAGCTAGGCATGTACAGTCCAGGAGGTTCCTCCAGTGTCTTGATGATAACTTTCTGACTCAGGTGGTGGAGGAGCCAACAAGGAGAGCTGTACTCCTGGACCTAGTACTGACCAACAAAGAGGGACTGGTGGAGGACATTAAGGTTGGGGGCAGCCTCGGCTGTAGTGATCATGAGAAGATCGAGTTCAGGATTATGTGCAGTAGGCATAAAACGACAAG
>VFFE01007100.1:2228189-2319523 GCA_008921705.1 Burhinus oedicnemus | reverse complement strand
CTGGGCGATGGTGGCTGAGGGACATGGCGCTGCGTAGTGCTGGCTGGGGGACAAGGAGGCACTGGGCGATGGTGGCTGAGGGACATGGCGCTGCGCAGTGCTGGCTGAGGGACAAGGAGGCACTGGGTGATGGTGGCTGAGGGACATGGCGCTGCACAGTGCTGGCTGAGGGACAAGGAGGCACTGGGCGATGGTGGCTGAGGGACATGGCGCTGCACAGTGCTGGCTGAGGGACAAGGAGGCACTGGGCGATGGTGGCTGAGGGACATGGCGCTGCGCAGTGCTGGCTGAGGGACAAGGAGGCACTGGGCGATGGTGGCTGAGGGACATGGCGCTGCGCAGTGCTGGCTGAGGGACAAGGCCGATGGCAGCTGCAGGCCTGTCCCCGGCGCGAGCCGCCGCGAGGGCAGGACACGCGGCCGGGCCGCGCGGGCAGGGTGACATCACACCGCAGCACCCACGCACGACGACGCAGCGCCGCCACGCAACGGCTGCTCGGCCCGCTGCCCGGTGCACGCGCAGCCGCCCCTGCGCTCACGTGACAAGTCCGTCGTCCCCGTCCCCCCCCCCCGATCACGCGCCCGCTCGGAGAACGCCGGCGGCAGGCAGCCGCCCTGCACGCATGCGCGCTCTCGCCCCCGCGACCCTCCCCGCCGGCCCATCATAGAGATTGAGGACGCGCAGGCTAGAGCGTCGCCCAGTAGCCCCGGAAGTGGCTGAGTGCGGGGCGGCCCCGCAGGAGCGCGGTGGGAGGTTTAAGCCGGCGGCCGGCAAGATGGCGGAGTGAGTGTGGTGGCGGTCGGGCCGCGAGCGGCGGGAGGGGACGGCCCGCTCCCCCGGGCCCTGCTGGTGGGAAGGCCTCGCCTCCGGGGCAGGGCCTCGCTGCCGTGTGCCCGACGGGGGTGCCTTTCCCCTCAGCGGAGGCTTGCGGTCGTGGGCAGTGTCTCCAGCGCCTCGCTGCCGGCCCCTCCGCTCCGCACGGTGCCTGGGGCTGAGGGCGGCCTGCCGTGTATCGGGGGCAGCCCGGCTGGCCGTGACTGCGCCTGGGCTGGGGGCTGTACCGCCGGCCTCTGGAGGTGTTCCAGGAGCATCCTGCCCACGGGAGGGGGAGGCCGGCTCTGAAGCGACCCTTCGCGGCACGGAGGGCTGTAGGAGTTGGCCAGTGCAGTCCCTGCGGGTGCTGTTGATCTGACGCAGCGGGTTTGTTACACTCGACAGGCTAAATAGGCTAGTTCATTCTCTCTGTGTCAGACTTTAACTCGCATCCCAAGCTGCAGTGCAGAGTATTTGGTATCTGCAGTGCATGAAGGAACTCAGCGCTAATCAGCTCCGTGAATCTGAACTTTCATGTTTGTCTGTGATCAGAGACCACTTTTAAAAAGCAACCTTAATGTGTTGGTCGCTAGTAGAAAATCAATATGATCTGGTGGGTGTTTCGTGTATGCACGTCCTTAGTAGGCTAAGCCTTTATCATGGTGCTCGCATCCAGTATAATCATGTATTATATTATCCTGACAGGTCTGCAAATGCCACCTATGAAGTAATCAATGTCACCCTCCACACTACGCTGGCTGCCACTACCAAACTGGTGGTACCTACACCTGCTAAACCTATCCTTCCAGTTCAGACTGGAGTCCAAGCGCAGCAAGAGGAGCAATCTAGTGGCATGACAATTTTTTTTAGTCTTCTTGTATTAGGTAAATGATGAACTGAAAGTCTTTTAATCTCTGTTAATCGTACTCTGTATCTGAGGACATAGGCCAGCTTTCAAAATCATAGCATTTTACTTCTTTTCTGGTTTGCTCTCTATGAAGTGGAATATTGTACAGGCACAGGGATTTAGAAAGTTGGGTATATAACTGCCTGAACCTCCCAAGCCTTTGAAAAGCTGAGGACCATTGCAAACTTTTTCACCGTGGTCTCAAAGTGCAAACAACATGTTTAATTGTCTTTGCCTTCTTTGTCAAGCACATGGCATGTGTTCATGTATGAAAAAGACACTGTCAGAATACTCCACGGTGCTTGCAGCTGTCTTTGAGGACAGTGTACTAGCCAGATGTCAATTTAACTACTTCTAGCACTTCTGGACAGCCCTCAGATATTTCGTTACGTAAGCTAATAGAAGGCAGTCAGATTTACATGCACAAGTACTAAAGTTCAGCATCTATTTTCCTGACTCTCCTTACTTTCCTACATTCCTACAAGGCTGCGAAAATAACATGCAGATTGCCATATATAGGTGTTTTGAATGGCAGATGCACACCCAACTTTTCTATAAAATCTGGGCTGTTACCTTTCTTCAATAGAGTGTAGTTATCTCTCATTACTCAGAGCAACACTGTAGTCAAAACTGTAACAATAACATAACTTTCATGGAGGGGTAAGGGTTTGTCTTTTTTCCTTTGTGTGTTTGTGTGCTTGATTCCTCCAAAGCAAGCTACACAGAGAGACTTTTCTGTGACAGACAGGTCACCTAGTATCCCAAGTAGTTATTCTTTGCAGTAGCAAATGGAGAAAATAATAGGTATGGAGTTGGCAACAGTGCAGAAACTTCTGCAAATCATTTGGGTTTAAAAAAAATAAAATTTTGTCTACTATAAATAACTATTAAGTGCAGCAAAAAGTAGAAGGCTTCTGCTTATTTCTGAAGTATCTCTTTGTCTTCAAAGAAGGTTAATGCTTTCCTAGAGGAAAATGGCATGTTAGCATTTGAACAGAAACAAAAGAAAGACCAAAGCAAAATGCAGTAGATTGGGAGACTTCTCAGATTAAAATAGAATTTCTGAATATGTGTGTCTCATGGATTTTAAAAGTGCCATTCATGGTAAAATTGTATTCCTAGGACTTAAGAACACAGCTATGATTTTTTTTGGCTGTGTTTCACCCTATTTATGCCAGTCTGATAACTTAATGGATCTTAAAAGCATTACCCTCAGGTCAGGGGAGTTCCCTGAACAAAGTAAAGCCAGTATAAAAGCTTATTGTTCACAGTTATTCTCATTCATAATCTCTGATTTAAGAGTATAGGAAGAGTGAAAATGAATGTGTATACCATACTCTTAAATCTGGATGTTGTGAGCTATAAAACGGCCTTTAAAATGTTCTAAAATGAAATAGACCCAGAAGCAGATCCATTCTGAGCTGTGTTGCGTCAAAGCCAAGCCCCAAATTTAAAGTGCCTGAAGTAGCATGATTTAGTCTCTGACCCCAGATTTCTATGGCTTGTTTATCTGTTTAAACACCACCTCACTTTTAAAGTCATACCTCTGTTCTGCCATGTTCATGTTACCCATGAATTCCCTTATGTTACATGCTTTTACTATGCTCTTCCTTAAGGGGACACTCAAATGTTCCTTTAGCCTGTCCAGAACACTTGCCTAATTGTTACGCCTCTGATATGTGCAAGTGCCTGGAGCAGATGATGTGCTGCCAGATACAAACTGAGCAGTCTTACACAAGGAATGGGTGACCAACAGCAAAAGAATATACCAGGCTGCCATAATATTTCTGGTGGTGGGAGCTGCTTCTTAGACTATAGTTGCTTTTTGTTTTATTGCCAAAGCAAAGTAGTAAAAAGCTGGTAGAAAGGAGCTGGTGATTAGATCTGCTAAATAGAAAGTTTCCTGGAAATCTGATGGAAATCCAGATGTCTTTATGCCCAAAGAGCAGTACAGAATGCTTTTAACACAGTAATCCTAGATGTCTTTACTGGATGCATATTTTTCATGTTTAACAGGCAGGAAATTGATACGAAACTCAATAATACTGATGGACAGGTGAATAAAAAGTTTGCTTGGGATGTATGATGAAGCTATTGCTCCCATAGTCTGTTTGGCAGTTGGCAGCCAAATGTCTGATTTCCTTCTTAGTCAGCTTCTGAACTGCTGCAGTTTCTAGTACAGCATTTTAAAGTAAACAACAGTTTGAGTCTGCATTAAAATACTGTAAATTCAGGTGTTTTGAGAACTGATTGATCAATATCATAACGATTGGTGGAGTGGAAGTGGGGTAAATATGTGGGGAAGGGAACCCTGCTAATCTTCGTGACTCAAGCCATCCCTGCCCATCACTCCGAACCCACAGCTTTGGCCCTGAACAAATTACATGCCAGTAATTGAGCAAATATTACTGTTTTTCATGAGTGCTTGCTCAGTTCATAAGCCCATTCATCTATGCATGTGCACATCAATAAGATGCTTACCATGTTATGTACGAACTGGGTGTACGAGATAACAAGTGGCAGAATGCAGGCATCAGGGTGATACCCATTCCTTAGTACCATGTTGGAGAGTAGGATGATGAAAAGTGATATTTGTGTTTTCGAGGTTTGTACTTCTTTTTGTGACACTGTGTAGTAAATACAGATCATGTTCTAGACCCCAGTAGTTCATAGGTGGTGTGATCCAGCAAACCATGCCAGTGCTCAGAACTACTTGTGGACCACTTTGCACCTTTTCAGGCTGTAAATTGAAAGCACTCTTCTGAACATCTGCAAGTGGCTGTTTCGTTTTTAGTTAACTAGAAGGATCTGCTAGGCCAAATCACTAAGGGCAGTTCCGAGAAGCTAGTTCATTCCTGAGTTCAAAATGTGCGCTGTTGTGGTGTGGCCTGGCACTCTGCTGTCCACACTGAAATAGAGTGAGAGTCACAGACACAAGGCACAGAGTAAGGAGAGCGAAGATTCCCACTGCAGTATGACTAGGTTTGTCAAATACAAAGCTTAAAACAGTCTCTGCTGCAATTAACATGCCACAAATTGATTCCAGTATATAAAATGCTATTGACTTTGCTTGAGCTTCAGGTGCTTTCTGACAAAACGCAAGCAGTAATACTGCGTGTATCCCAGGCCAGTGCAGAATGATTTGTTAGCAAATAGAGTGAAATACATGTATTACAGACATGCAGGCCAGCTGTTTGTTTGTTTGACCCTTTGTTGAGCTAAATTAAAATGGGAGAAGAATTGTGGTACTTTCAATGCGGGGAATATTCAGATCAAAATTGTTAGGAATTTAATAATCCAGGATTATTTTATTCTTATAGAGAAGTTTCCTGTGTGCAGTAGTTCTAAAAGAATGAAGTGGTGTCTTCCAACCATATCCATGGATGGTACCCAGATCTGCTGTACATCCTTTGTAATTTGCCTTTACCATTGGCATAGATGTTGTGATGGGATTTTCGTATTAGTGTAACCTTCATTTTTGTTCTGAGACATAGACTTTCTCCCTACTGGGTGAAATACATTACTGCAGTACAAAATTGAATTTTTAAAAGAGTAAGTGAATGTAGTGAATGTTGCATCAGATTTAAATTCCTTTTTTTTTTTTTTTTTAAACTTCAAGCCAAATCTGTTTTGTGGTTTTCTACACTGGTCCTTTCCCCTTACTGGTTTAACTTCTAGCACTGCTCAGCAGTAAATGTCACTTGCTGATGTGCATAGAATTTGGCTGATGCTTGTTATGAGAACCAGGATATTTAAACAGTTACCCATTCTGCAACCTCATAGCCCCACTGAATGGGAGTTACAGAGGTTATGGAGCCAGATTCTTCTGAGCTGCACAAAAGAACAAGAAGCACCAGTTATAACTTGCAACAAGGGAAATGTGGATTGGAGGGAAGAAGAAAATTCTTCACCACGAGACTTAAGCACTGGAACTGGGGTTGAGAGAGGTTGTGACATCTTTATCTTCAGAGATTTTCAAACTTGCCTAGACAAGGCCCTGGGCAACCTCCTTTGACTTTGAAGTTAGCCGTGCTTCAAGCAGGAAGTTGGACTAGATAACCTGAAGAGATCCCTTTCAGTGTAATTTTTCTGATTCTGTGATTATCCATTTCAGTAAAGCCCATCTGCTCAGAGGGACTCAGCTGTGAAAGTGCGTAGCTTTGACATTTTAATTAAGGCCATGTGTAGATGTGTTTTATTTCAAAAATACAAAATGTTTGCCAAAAACTTTATTAAAACAGTGTATTCTGTATAACTGACTTTTTTATAGCTACTGCTCAGAGAAAGTTTTCTTGTAAGCTGAATCAGGCTCTAAAAGTAGTAATACTGGTATTTTTAGAAGATAATTTTAAGTCCTTAAATTTGCCTTAATTATTTTCTGTCATTTGTAGATCCATTTACGTACTTCAGTGAGAATTAGGTTTAAACTAAAATTTGGTTATTTGCATTGGTGGATTTCTACTAAATCATTAGGAGAAGTTTTGCTGCATGTATTTTAGAAATACTACTTAAGTATATCTTATTATCTTCTAAGACTTCTAAATCCACTTTTTTTTTTTTTCTTCACAGCTATCTGCATCATATTGGTGCATTTACTGATAAAATACCGTCTTCATTTTTTACCAGAGAGTGTGGCTGTTGTTTCTTTAGGTGAGTAACCATGACGTTTTTATATTGAATTTGTGTTAATTCAGGGACTCTCAGTAGTCTGTACTTGAAATAATGCACTGTTGTGTGTTAACCACCACTAGAAAGATGCAGAAAATTTGACATAGTGAAGAAAACAACCAATTCATAGAATTAAGTTCATGGAAGAAATCAAGAAATGAGCATATGTGCAGAGACTGGCCCAGTAAAATGACAGGGATGTCGCTACCTAAGTACTTTGGCAGCTTCCTCTATTTTTGCATCTGCACTGTACGACAAGATACTGCAGCACTCCCTGTCAGCGAGACTCTGACCTTCCCTTTGAAGTGGTACATGCATTTGTATTAGTTTCAGTAGAATTATGTCTGTATATGTGATTTTAATGTAGCTGGGGACTGTAATTGTATCCTGAAAACTTGTCTGGACTGCCAGATACTTAACTATCCCTGTAGTACCATGACAAGAGCTCTTCCTATGATTTGAGCTGGAAGAATGTCACCCTTCATGAAGATCAAGTGCTTACTTAATTTGAATTAAATTTGGAGTATTCCTAAGCTGGTAGTTTTATGTTAGGGTAATTTCATTTATTTGTATGCTGTTGGTCCTGATTTATAAATGTGTAAATGGGGAGGAAATCAGGCCAAATACATTTATTATTTTCTCTAAATACTGTCTAACATAATGTTTAAAGAACGTGGTATAACTAATCCCAGCAACAGTTTTTCAGCTGTCTCTGTAACTTCTTTACAACAATCTGTGATATTTTTGCTTCTGTTACTAGCGACGCTTTCAGTGACAGCCACTGTAAAAATACAACAAAAAGAGAAAGATGCATAGCTATAATCCTGACATAGCATGGAGGAGTGTAATACGTGTTGAGCAGGTAGATTTTTGACTTTGTCCTGGGCTTTGCTAGTACCTTCTTCTCTCATATTTCTTAACTGTATTTTCACACAGTTTCTCAATGGGAGGAAGTAAGCTTTCTGGTGCTTGTCAGTACCTTATGCTTTCTGGAAAACAAGTATCTTCTTGCATCTTGGATGCTAGGTTGAGAAAATCTTAGAGCTGTTACTTAGCAGAAAGAAAAACATATTTTCCTGCAGGCATGACTCCCTGAATTTTTAGATGACTATTTGATGCAGACCACATCACATTACTAGCATAGTAGAAGGTATAGAAGCTGAAAGAGACATTCACTTGCAAGGCCCTATTTGAGTTTTGGTATTTCTGTGCAGCTGAAAAACAAATAGGCCTGTAAGAAATCTGTCATAGTGCTGGTATAGATTTCCTGGGTATTGCATGCACATCTCATCTTTATAGGAGCAGCATCCATCAGAATTTAGTGCATTTATGCTTCTGTCTACCGTAGTATGACATAGATCAGAGCTGCTGCGGATCATCCTGACTTACTCTGTCATCCCCATAGAAACCATGCAGTGTTTGATTCACTATTGACACACTTCCCTTTCCTTCCCTTCTTAAGTTACTGCCGTGGACAGGTGACATGTCTTGTGCTGTATATCTTCCAGTGTCTTGAGAGGTTCCAAAAGGACATTACCATCCCTTCAGTATCATTCTTCTTTGTACACAAAAATCCAGGTGAAAGTTTTTAATTTGGCTTCTAACCATTGTTATGAAATAGCTAAATTTAAGCATAATTCCCAATTTAAAATGCAGCAGTATATTGATTGCTCTTGCTGGCATAGTTTTGGATTTTCTTTACTACCATTCCTTATATTGTGCCCAAGCCACCTACTGGGCCGTGCTGAGCTGAGGTGTTGGGCAAGCTTGTGTCACTGCTCGTACTGGGCAGAGGCACAGACATTCTTCTCTTTCTGTTTCTTGTTCTTGGTATCTCAGCAGCCAGGCAAGGATCTTAGCTGTGCTGGTATGTTCTGTGCTGCTGTTAGTCCCAACAAAAGCTTGTTCATGAAACTGGTGAGTTTTTGTGCTGGAGCTGTCACTGCTACTCAAAATGGGTAAGAAGGAGCAGCATTGCATCTCTTGTATAGAGGGCATATAGGCATATGAGGCATAGCTGTAGTCTGTCTCTGAAACCAGACGAGATGATACCAGCAAATGCAATTCCACTAAGTCAAGAGAGTGTTACACCCAGTAGCAACCCAGCTAACAGATGTCCTGTGTCACTTAAGCCTTATTTATTTAGTTTATTGACTCAGTCATATTTAAAGTACTGTCAGCTCTGTTGACAGGACGCGGCATCTGTATAATCATTGGAATTGCCAGCTAATTGCTGGTCAGTGAACCTCTGTTACTGGTAATGATCTACACGGCTGCAAGAGCACAGCTTGAGTTTCAAGTATCCAGTTTTGCTAGCAGTGCCAGAAATAAGGTGTGTCCTATTTTGACTTGTAAATTAAGCAAATGTTCTCAGGCAGTTATTGAAGGCTAATAAAAATGGCAGCAGAGAAGATAAGTATGATTTTCACGACTGTTTGTCCTCCCATTGTCTAAGCTGCTCAGAAGCTTCTGTTTTACAATTTCTAGGGCATGTTACTCTCCTGGTGAACAGGATGGGAGTGTATTCTCTAACGCTGGATTTTGATCTTCATCCTTTAAAGTTACTGGAATTTTGTTGGTAAAAATAGTTGCCAGAAAAGTTTTTCTCTTTGATTTGTTACTGACTTTTAACACGTTCTCAGGAAAATAAAGGTTGGTTGTAACAAGAAAATTCCTATAGCATTTTCAAAAGAATGAAGCTTAGATTAACTCTTACGGACTTAGCTTTCCAATTAGCCCCGTAATAAAACTGATCTACCTGATTTAATAGATGCAACCAGTTGAACAAAAACTGCGTTCATTAATCTGGTAATAAAAGAAGAGTAGTTTGTGAAGATGTGTGGGATGGGTTTTAAAAAACAGCGTCAAAGTTTGATTTTGCTGCTATTAAACCCTCTTGGTGATGCATTATTTTGTGCAGCCCTCTTTCATGACTTTGCTTAGCATAATCTTAGTTTAGTAGTACTGTTGTGTGTAATATGCAGCTAGAAGTAACTTGTGCTATATAAAGGTGTAAATTGCATGATTCAGGCTCATCCTTTTCCCTTAATCTCTGCTGTCGTCTTACATTTATATTGTTGTTCATTTAACTTTTGATGTCATGAAAGGACTTTGTCTGTCTGACACTGTTGTTAGGGTCAGCTTGTGATTAGCTCTCTCTGAAAAAGAGATTGAGACCAGCCTTTTACTTAAGCCTCTTGAGCTCATATGGTAGGGATGCCTAGCTTGTAGCTTACAGGCCATGGTTGGTCCGCTCACAGGGGTCCGATATTGCAAAGTCGTGCTGGAGCCCTTCCACTTCAGCAGAATTGAGTTAAGGAGTTCTCTTTTCTTTTAAATCCTCTCTAAACATAGTTTTGTGTGAGGGCTTTCAATACTAATTCATCAAATAGTGAAAATTGGTTCAAGAAGTACACTACCTGAAGTCTGTGCCTTCAGATGTATAGGCTCCAGTTGCTGTGGTTTGTTTTTTCCCCACATAAACTTCTTGTTGAGTAATACAAGTACTGCCTGCACCAGTTGAAAACAATGTTGCTGCTCTGCAAAAATTAGAAATGTTCTAGTCCTTGGCTTCTGACACAGCTTCCATCCCAGAATGGAAAGCCTGACTGTTAGCACTGTTTATATGGCATGTGAGTGGCTGTATCTGCATTCTGTCCTCCTTCAAAGAACAGCAGACCTTTGATGTTCCTTCACGAATGTTTTACTCTTCCTTTCCATATAAACCATGTCATGGAACAATTATTTCTATCCTCTGGGACCAATGCCTTCACATATTTTTGTATGAAAGAAGGCTTAAGCCTCATGGCTTTGTGTGTATGACACATCCATCAGGAGTAATCCATGTGATGCTGTTTGTAAGACTCTTTTGATAGCTACAGCATGAGAGAATAAAAACACATGAGTTACAGGAAAGCGTACTTTAAGCTTCTCAGCCACTTTTTACTTTTCATTCAGTGTATTTCACTTCTAAAGCCCAGTGTTTGACTATGAAGTCTCCATTCTGTAAATAATAAAACGCAACTATGCAGAAACACAGATCTGGAATTTGACTAAAGACAAATTCCTCATAACTCCTTTAAAGCAATTAATGACAGTTCATGAATTATCTTCATGACTTCCAGAAGAAATCTTGTTAGTTTGGAGTTTTGTGTCTTATCTGTTTGAAGATATATAGGAGGAAAGAGCACGGTAACCTTTAAACATTGAGTTTGCAGTACTCTTGATAAAATTATTTTATATTCAAATTAGTATTTCTGCATGACTTAAAAGATGTGTAATTCATTTGGGAGATAGTTCTGACAGTGTCTCCACCCTGATCAGAATTTATTGTCTACTTCGTTGCCAGTAAGTGCTATGATTTCATTAAGACAAAATTCACTTCTGTGGAGAAGACTGATTTCACTTAAGCTGTGTTAACACTGCAGATAGCATTGAAGTGACATGAAGGTTTTGTGCTGTCACACAGATATCTAACTCACAACTTCCTGATTCTTTAGCAAGAAAGGTGGAATTTTATTTGAATGCAGCTTACATGAGAAGCGTTTTTGCGTAGTTAAACCTGTTACCTTGAACCAACGAACGCAGTGCTCTCGATATGCGTGTTCAGTATTTGGATATCCCAAGTGACAATCTTTTGTGTAGGGAAGCTATGTAATTATGTAACATATTGGACACTGTCATGTATCAGACCCAAAACCACTTTGTGTTTTTGTGATTTAGGAATGAAAGACTTTCTACTTTATGTTTTGCCTTGTTTTCACTTTTAAATCTTTGTTGATTGTGTTAGTGTGTTGTGAATATTTCAGAATGTTATCTCATTCTCTCCTAGGTATCCTTATGGGAGCTTTTATAAAAATCATAGAGGCTCAAAAGCTGGCCAACTGGAAGGTATATTGGAAGCAATTAATTTTTAATTGTAGAACACTCCTTAAATGTTTAAAATAAGACTGTAATATTCATTTCTTTAGATGTAATTTCCAGAAACTTATGTACATTATACTTGATGCCAAAGTTTGGGATTCTTTTAATAATAACACAACCAATTTGAGGTCCTGATCCTGCATAACATTTTCTGCATAATATTTTTTTCCCTGAGTAATCCTTTCTGTGGTACCAAATCTGTTCCAATTAGATACATGGTAGAAGAAGGTACTGGTAATCTTTGAGATCAGTTACAGTAAAAAATATAGCAATTCAGTTATTTGTCTTCTATACTTTTTGACTGTATTTAGTCCTTTTCCTCCTGTTGGAGTTAATTTCGTAGGTGTTTTCATAGAAAAAAATGCATTTTGGTAGGTTGTATAGTCACATGTTTTACCTGAAGATGTTAACATTGATTTCCCAGAGGTAAAAAGGAGCACTTCTTCAGAACATCTGTGCTAAAAGTTATGTTCTTCACTTATTTTATTTACTTATGCTTAAAACTGCAACAAATTGTGGTGCTAACAACAGACAGTTCACAAAGCAATCCATTTGGCATTGCATGTTTCTTGGGTATTCCATTGCTTCTTCTGGAAAGACTGTTGAAACCAGTGTGCCTGAAGTAGCAGCATTTTTCATGAAACATGATTTGAGCTTATTTCCAGCAGAAAATACAGGCAAAAGTTCTGTGCAGAAGGTTGTCCTTGTCTGGGTGCCCAGTGCTTTACAGACTTACGTGCTAGGAAGAAAACGTTAACAGTGATGGCAACCAAACAGAGAGATTGTGGGTATCTCCATCCACAAAGATATTCAAAACTTGGCTGGCGAAAGCCTTGAGCAGCTGAAGTTGCTCTGAGTTGGCCCTGCTTTAAGCAGGGGCTTGCATCAGACACCTCCAGAGGTCCCCTCCAGTCTGAATTAGTGTGTGATGCTATGAGGTCTTATCTGTGCATGTGTAGAGTTACAGAGGCTTCCCCAGGAAGGGAGAATCCTGGCAGAAGTGTCTCCAAGAGGTGTAGTCTACAGTGAAGCAAGGATTTTGCCTCCTACAGTTTATCCACATCATCAAAGCAATGAACTCTTTGCTATTCCTGCTTTAATTTAAAACTTGCAGTACTTAAATTGTGATTTTTTGTTTCATAGGATCAAGCAGTTTATAAGGATTTAATCAGTGATCTGATTGAAATCACAGTGATTTGAATCGCCAGTTTTAAACAATATTTATATTAGCAAGCTGAAAATCTTGGTCTGAGTAGTGAATTTTAATCCTGGCTTGCAGCTTAGTATTTCTTGGCAGTTATTTCCCTAAAGGAAGATTATTTTTTTTTCTGCTTAGTTGAAATACATTAAAATGCATAGGTTTTCAATCAGATGTAGCTTTTTAATTACATACTATACTACTTCTTTTTTTGTCAACTACACTAACTCTGTGTACGTTCATTTAAGCAATTACATAATTCAAGAGTCGTGTTGTGATATTTCATTTTTACATATTTACTTATTAGAAACAGTGGGTGGTGCACTAGTTAGTGTTTTTTCATTCCTGATTTGTGTCACGAAGTCAGTTAAACAGCCACAAAGTCAGCATTTTAAAATAGCTTCTTATTGGTTAAATAAAATAATCTGAAGAAGATCACACATGTAGGAAGAAAAAACAAAGCTTAAAGTATGCTCTGATTTGAGCACTGAATCTATAAACACAAGAAATATTGATCATAGCTAGTGAAGTTCGTAGTTTATTTCTGGTAAACACTGGTCAAATCTTGGGAGGCACTGGGGATGCTGTGTCCTGTTGGTCACATTAGCAGCTAAGGTAAAGGGTCACAGATACCGTGTTAGTATTTGCTTATTTAAGTTACTTTCACTGTATTAAAATAGGCTGTTATAATTTCAGATGTGAAATTTTCTAATCAATAATTATTATGTACTTTATAAAATGGTTTTAAATGGGTTTAAATGGTTTTAAATGTGCTGGAGAATTTTTGTTCAACTGATACGGAAAAAAAGTAGAATATTTAACTGCAGGCTGTATCCGTGTACAAAGCAAATCTTGGATCATATTCCTGCCCTAAGAAGTTTGTAGTATGATTTCTTGGAATCATGCCTTACTAAGTCTTCAGTGGACCTTGTACTTGCTGGTGATTCTTGCTGGCTGGCGTGGCTGATAATTACAGTCCTGATGTTTTACTTTCCTGGTCTCTGTTTCAATGAAGCACAAGTGCAGTCCTCCCTTTTCATTATTTCTCGCCTCCTTGTCCAGCTGTGCTTTCAGGGGCTTTTAAACAGCAGTTAATCAGGCATGTGGGATGTTTGTTCTAGCACAGTTACTGTACTGACAGAAACTAGGTGGTGTTAGCCATCGACGCACGGAATCGTGCGTGCAGAATAATGGACTAGAGCCTTTCTGTATAAAGGATGAGTTTTATTTTCTAAGTCCCCCAAATCCTTTAAGATGATTATCGTTGGTACAGACAGGAATGAGACTTTAAAGAGATGAGTACTTCTTTTTTGAAAGCTGATGTTTTAACAGAACAGTCAATCACCTGTTTAACCTGGATTTAAAAAAATTAATCGTTGCTTACAAAGGTGACAAGTTCTGCTGTATTCATAACTGTGGGGACCAGGAGGGAGCCTGGTGGGTAAAGAGAAAGAGGCACATTCAGCCATGATTAATTTGCCTTCTGTGCTTAGTCTGTCAGCAGAAAAAATAGGCTGACAGTGTGAGGGTACAACTCCATAAAGCAGTGTTAGCCAAGTGATGAGATAGGTGACAAAGAGTAAGGTCACCAAAAAATAACATCTTACTTCACGGTAGGTTTCATTTATATCACTCTGATGGTAAAAAGGAACCATCAAAATGGGACCACTAAATTACAGGCATAAAATACATTTGCCGAGAGGAATCAAGCCTCAGAGTCTTAGCAGTGGTATATATCTTGAGCCTGTTCACTTGCAAGTGTACTAAGATGATGATCTGATTTCTTCTTGTCAGGTGATGAGTTTTCTAGTGAAACTGTACTTGGTCACAGTTAACCTAGATTATATTCAAACCAATGGCCAAGAGGTCGCTGTTTCTTGACAGTCCTTATGGATTTTGAGACTGTGAGATAAAATGGGAATACTTTTTGTGGAAACAGACTTTTACTTTGCCATAACTAAGCTGTTTTCTGTGCAGCTTATTTGGAGACTAATTTAAAACAAGTAACACCTGGATTTCTATCACTGGATTATAAAACCCAAAATAATAGAAGTAGCAGCCCTGGAGTAGTTTACTATTGTTCAGCCTTTTATTTTGTGATAAGAAGGGAGAAAGATTAATGCCATTTTCATTTTCCCAAATTTTTGGTTTTTTTTTAAATAATTTCCCTTTTGGAAGATTTGATGTCATTTCAATAATTATGATATCCTTGAATTTATACTTCATTTTTGTTTTGCAGGAAGAAGAAATGTTTCGTCCAAATATGTTTTTTCTGCTTTTGCTTCCACCCATTATATTTGAATCCGGATATTCATTGCATAAGGTTAGCCCCTGCCAGACACTCATTTTACATGTTGAGATTTTGTTTAGAACACATTCTGCTTTTAGTTATCTTCATGAAGTTTAGAATAATTGCATTAAATTCCATCATCTTAATCATCAGGGAATTGAGAATGCAAAATTTAAGCCTCTTCAACCCAGAATGCAGAGAAAGTAGCCTATTACTGTTAACTGAATGTTGGCAAGGTTTTAGGTACTGCGCAGAGGTTGTTTTCCTTGGTTGGAGAGGTTTCTTACCTCATCAGAGCTGTACAAGGGCTGATGTGAAGGAGGCAAAATGGGAAGGAGTAGGATCAGAAGTGGGAAGGGTGGAGTCACTCCATAGCTAAAGAAGAGGAAAGTGTTTACAAGGGTTTTCACCCTTTGCCTGGGAGCCTGTGTTTCCGTGGACATTTCTTACGGCGCTAGTCCTGGCTGAAGTGCTTCTGGTCCTCCTTGTGTGCTGTCTTTCTACGTGAGCTGTGCTGCAGGAGAGGGAGTGAGCAGTGGGCAATAGTAATATCATGAATTAGTACCAACACTGAAGATTTTTTCATACAAAATCACAACCTAAGAAAAGGACTAGCAACTGGAAAGTTTGCAAGCCTTTTTCACATGTCCTGTCTACAATAGATGGATTCATTTGCAGTTCTGTCAGGTGGGGAGTCTGTCAAAGTGCTGGTGAATATCCAGCTGCTTGTCTGAGGATTGGCTTGTTGTTAGGGTACCAAACTGACATCCTGTCCTGGGTATCAGAGGGATTTGCTGTTGTCCTCAAGAGAGCAGGCTCTTTAGGCAGATGGTGTGGATGTATGTCCTGGGGTACCTGGAACCAAACTAATGAAGCTTTATTATCGGAAACCCAGTTGTGAATCAGAATCTAATTTAGATGCAAACCCAAACATGAATTTTTCCCTCAGATCATTTTCACTAATTTACTTACTTATTATTGTGTTCCCAGGGTAATTTTTTTCAGAACATTGGTTCCATCACTCTGTTTTCTGTATTTGGCACTGCAATATCAGCTTTCATTGTAGGTGGAGGAATTTATTTCCTGGGCCAGGTAAGAATAACTGCTTTGAAACACTTAAGTTTATCTAGCTTGCTCTTTGAAAGTCCATTTTTCAAGAGCAGACAAACATAGCAAAAGTGAATTCCTGGGTCACAAAGTCCAGTTTTCTGCTATCACAGAGGCAATGTTATAGAACCCCTCCCATAGATACAGCGTGCTTCATGTTAAAAGTAATTAAGACTTGGGCTTTAATTTTTTTTTTATTTCCTCAATCTTCCTATTGGAAGGCTGGTCCAAAACCTGTATTCTTTAGAGCCATTTTCTAATTTCCAGTATTAAACTTACTTGTTCTTCTGTCAGTATTTTTTTTCATTTCTCTGCTTTGGTGTTTCCCCATTGATTAGATAGTGACATAGATAATTATGTTTTCTCTTAGACTTCACTCTGGTAGGCCAAACAATCCAAACTTTCCTCTTTGGCTTTCAGATGTCCATTCCTTTGAACGCCTTAGTTACTCTACTCACCTCTATCTGTTCCAGTTTTATCTGGTCTTCCCTGATTTTGTGTGACCAGAATTGTAGTAGTAGATCACTGTTGGAGGGTAGTGTTAGACCAGGTAACATCAGTACTGTGATCTTAGGATTTGATGAATAGTTTCATTTTTAAAAACAGCAGAAAAACACAGTTGACTGTGATTTTTTTTTTTTTTTTTATGTTTTACCTATTCTTTCAGGCTGATGTAATTTATAAACTCAACATGACAGACAGGTAAGCTCTTGGGGAAATGCTGTAGTATATGAAGTGAAGCATTCGTCAGGATAACTGTATATGGGAAATGCACTGTAGCTGGCCAGCTCTTCTGGTTATTGTTTAGATTGCTTGGATTCAACATGGTGTATGAAACTAATAGACCAAACACTTCTAAACCCTATTTATGACACCCTTATTTCCAAATAGTATTCTTTGCTCAGTGATTTTTCTAGACAGGAAAGATACTGGTTTTTTTAACCAACCTTCAAGTTAAAATATGTAAACTTTGATTAGTTGGTATTATTAATATATATGATGAGGGCATAACTTCCTTGTCCAAATCTTCTCTTAAAAGACAGAATGAGTTTTTCAGTATCAATAATGTAGATTTTTCACGAACTTGGCAGAGGATCTAATCAGTTTTTTAGAAGTACACCACCCTACCATTAAATAAAGTTTCTTCCTGGTTTATTTGGGATTTTTGTGTGTTTGTTTATTGTATAGCCAATACAGGAGTGTTCTGTTAAAATCCATAAACAAATTGGGTGGCGAGCAAGAAAAATCACAAGTAAAACACACGTGAACAGCAAAAATCTTCCTTACTTGGTTCCAGTGTTTGATTTTACACATCTTGGCAGTCCCATTGCCTCTATATTGTCTATCTTTGGATTCCAAAGTATTAAGTTTTAGCAGTTCCCTTTAAATGTTCCTCTCTAGTACTCCTGAAGAAGTAACACTATGCATGTGTGATACATGGTTTGGGCTACGTCTGTACAGTTGTTTGGTTTCCCATTCCTCTGATTATTTTCTTATTTAGTTGGAGTAAGACATTGATACTGTTGTTGAGAGCTGGGAGATAGGTTTTTCTCCAGCGTCTCTTGCAGCTGGACAACAATTTTTCTGTTTGGTATATCAGTAAATGGAAAACAAAAACTTCCCTTTTGTCACTTCAGGTTCTTATGAATGGGAAGAGAGCATAACTTTTCACTGAGTAGAAACTGTAACACATAATGTCTTTGTTACTAGTTGTTCATGTAAGTTTCCTAGGTACGTGTTTTTCTTTCATCTAGTTTTCTTTTTTGTTTTGTATTCTCCCAGTTTTGCATTCGGCTCTTTGATATCTGCAGTTGACCCTGTGGCTACTATTGCCATTTTCAATGCCCTAAATGTGGATCCGGTACTTAACATGCTGGTTTTTGGAGAAAGCATTCTCAATGATGCCGTCTCTATTGTCTTGACCAAGTAAGTGCGTTTGAACTACACGTGTTTATGGAAACAGCAACCACATTATTTTCTGTTATTTAGTTACTCAGATATACAGTAATTCTTCCATCTCCATTTGGAACAAATAATGTATTTCTGATGTAAAGCTGAATTTTATATGATCCGTCTTCATTAAAAGCAATCCATAACATAAACTCCATAGGAAGAAGACAATAAATGGATGTCTTATTACCACTACCTCAGTGTTTCATCTCATTGACCCCAGATAATTGATTGCTTTCTAAGTCCATATGTTTACTAGCTCTCTTTCCATCTGAGCGTCCTGACAACAGAAAACGAACGTGTATCCTTTCAGGCTTGCACAAAAATATTTACCTTGCTAAACACACAGCTCTGTGTCCTGTATCTTGGGCTTATACCCAGCGTCACACTTCAGTTGTGGAGGGGATACATCAACATCCATGGAATAGTTTTATATTATGTTGGGGCTGTCACAGGAAAGAACATACAATATCCTTATCCTTTGCCCATGATAACTCTTTGGGACTGAAAGAGTAAAAAAAATACAGATACATCTTGATGTTATTTCTGAAGTCAATAGATGTGACTATGAATGTATAGGAGTAGATACACTAAGAAGGTACTGAAGTTAGAGTCAGTTTTCAGTTAACTGATTGCTTTTAATACAGTCATGGTTCTTTTATGGAAGACCATGAAGGCTAACAGCAGTCAAAAGGAACACTGGTTAGAATCCGTGTCGTCTTTGCATGGAATTCTATGAAGTACATTCCTGAAATTCAGAGAGATTTCTCCCCTTTCCTTCCAAGAACTTCTTTGTTTTTCTTCAGTGATCTTCTTACCTCTCATCCACATCTCAATATTTGATGAGAGGTCTTCCTGTTTATTTGTTCTTCTCTGAGGATCACATGATCCGTCTGTTTTCTTTTTCATGCCTTGAGTTTTTACCACTGCAAAATGTGTTCTGTTTTCCTTTTCAAAGTTTGAAAATTGTTTTGTGATACTGGGCATGATCATAGCCTATTTATGCCATGCTGGGGATTCTTCAGAAGAGCAATGCTGGATTTCCAGATTTGTAGCAGAATTAGGTTTCCCTTTGGGGATTACACTAAGACTTGATTTAACATCTTTTGACATTCCTCTTGTTATATATATATCACAGTAAAAGCCTTTATAAGAGTTGTAGCAACAAAGAAATAGAAGTCTCTTTTGTTGTTGTTCTCAAAAGATATTTGGTATTTTTGGATCCAGGCTTAGAATTTACAACTGTTTCTTGTTATTTATTTTTTAATTATATCTAGCACAGCAGAAGGTTTGACAAGAGAAAATATGTCAGATGTAAGTGGATGGCAAACCTTTCTACAGGCACTGGGATACTTTCTTAAGATGTTCTTCGGCTCTGCAGCGCTTGGCACACTTACTGGTCTTATTTCTGCATTAATATCCTTTTTTAATTTTGGTGATACACATGTATAAATTGCTGAACTTCAACATTCTAACAGTATTTTTGTTTCCCATCCAGCATTTCTTAGGGGGTATTGCTTATTAGACATTATTTTGTTGGCTGAGGATTTTCTCATGCTCATTCTCTTTTTATGTTAGTGTGCAGGGGTGTGAATTAAAAAGTTGCATCAGATTTTTATGACCATAATTAAGGTCTGAAATGCTGTATAGTAGCTTATATTACGTGCATTGGAGTGTTATAAAATATGATAATTGTTTTGTAATTTCAAAATATATTCATTTCATTTCAATACTGATCCATTTTTATAAGCATATGGCTCCTTTATTTTACATAAATAAAACCGTTAATTAAAAAGTCAAAAAAAAGTGCTGCTTTTCCCGAGTGCTTTTGAGTCAGACCAAGCTCATTTGTCCCTATGTACCATATTCAGGCAGCTGAGTAGATACTGTTCTATTTGGATTTACGTTGAGTTATATTTTGCCTCTTCCACTTCCATGAATTGGTTGCTAAACAACCCAGAAGCTTCTCTGCTGAGATAAGGAAGGATGTTTGCTCTAAGTCAGACACCTTTGTTACTTTACAGAGCTTGTTTAGCGATAACACTGACTTCACTGTAGGTAGTCTTTTGTCCTAGGCTTGTACAACAGTTCTTGATGTCATCTGGGACATACTGTTTAGCACTTTGTTTGTAAATAACAAGAACGGAGTGTTTGGTTAAATATAGACATATTTCCTCTCTTGGTTCATTAGCCTGATTCCATGAACTTCTAAATTATTCCATACATCACAACAAAAGAGGGAGACACATGTTCAACACTTCTTTCACTGATAGCTGAATGATAATAAGATAAAGAGACAAGGAGCTTATTTGCCCTATTACAGTTATTTGTGCCTCAAAGTATTGGATTTATCCTAAGTATGCAAAATTTCAGTGCAGCAAAGAACATCTCTTATTAGTTGCCAGAAGATAAATATAGTTGAAGGTTGTTGCTGGTTCATGACTCAGGAGGAATGTGAACTTCCATGTCATAGGAATCTAACCCTCTGAATTTTAACAAAGGTAGGTGGAGTATTTTAAGTGTTAAGGCAAGGATGTGATTGAAAGAATATTCCTTACTGTTAATGTTACTGCAAATCTGTCGTATCCATTTGAAAGTAACTAGAACTCTGGTGACTGAACAGAGGAGATTGCTTGCATGCTTAGTGTGGCAAATAACAATATCTGAGGCAAAATCTACCTGTACTTGGCAGCTGTGCTGCAGAACTGTGCATGACATGCAAAGCAGAACTTGTGGTCCTTGACAAACGTCCACATTTATGACTACAAATGCAAAGTAAGTTTTAAATAACTTGAGTATCGAAAGGACATTATTTTTGTTAAAACATAAATGAGAGCTACTTTACTTTTAATTTGCTGTTTCATAGCTCTCCCCTATTTTTAGAAAAGCCTTTAGTATTTAATGATTCTCTGTGGATTTTCTGCAGTAGTTTTGGAGCAGAGATTTCAAAGACTGAATGTGTAGGGAAATGGCCCTTCTAGATCCAAACAAACAGTTTGGCGTGTTGTTATCAGTATTGTATAGGAACATCAGTAGCAGATATTTTCTGTCTCTAGGTCTGTCTATTCTGCTAGACTTCTACCGACAGTAGCTTCTACAAGAAGCTTCTGTAAGAAGCTACTCATAAGAAATCTTTCCATGCTTGAGTTAAAGGCCAACGTGTAGACTTTATTAGCTATTCAGTAGATAAGTACATTAAGCATAATCATTGTTTTGTAATGGAATGACACAGATTTAAATTTTTCTTTGAATGGTTTTTATTTACTTTTTCCATAACTTTTCCATGTGTACGTGCTAAAGCACATTGATTTGAGGAAGACACCCTCCCTAGAGTTTGGGATGATGATTATCTTCGCTTACCTTCCTTATGGACTTGCAGAGGGTATCTCACTCTCAGGTGAGTAGCAAAATGAGTATGTGCAAGTTTCTTTCATAAAATTAGGGAGTAGGTATTATTTGTCTCAAGAGGGCACCTGTTTTTTTACATGTTTTATCATTTAACCTGTGCTCTTACTTTTAACTTTGACTTACTTTAAAGAAACACTTATTCTCTACTTCATGTTATAAAAGTATAGAAAAGGTAATTGCAGTTTTCATAAGCATTAGTTAGCCAACGTAAATACTAGTATTCTCCCCAGTTACCTCTGCCTAATACAGAATTAAAATTTCAGCTGCATGATGTAGATCTCAGCCACTTCAGCTAACTTAGATAATGTCCAGCCTGCTACCCTGTAGCCATTTTTCTGCTTGTCCTTCAGAGCCATAGGGGAAATCAGCTGAAACCCCTGAGCGTTGTATATATCTCTGAGTACTTGGTAGAACTTTTGCTGAAGGCCACAAGAAGAGGCGAACTTCTTCCATCATTCTGTAGAATCAAGTGCAAAGACAGGATCCAGTTCTGCTGGATGCCCAGTGTCTCTGACCTTTGCCGATTTTTTTATCAGCAAAGTAGGTGGTTTATGAACTGTCTTTTTAAGGCAATCAGCTTCCTGTCTCATCTCTCAAAGGGAAGTGGGAAGGGATGCAACAGTTACTATAATTCAAATAGCTAGGGAATCTGCTTGGTTCTTTTTTTTCCTCTTTTCTTGGGATTTTTTTTTTTTTTAAGGTTTTAAGTGCATTAAAAGATGTATTTGCTGTACAATGTGGACTATGTAAGGATGTTACAAGTTTGTGAGGAGTAGTAGCACGACTAGATTTCTTGTAAATGAGCTGCAGGTAGGAAATTGGACTTTCTGAAAATGTACATGTGAGCTAGTTTGAATATTTTGGAATGGATCTGTAGCAATGCATATCAGCATACCTTCACTGATGTCAGTGAAGTTGCATTTTTTTATACGTGTGAAGATGTGGCCTATAATCATGGTAGTTATACAATCAAGATGCATAATCCTAAAGCAAACATTCCATTGTGCCCACTTGCATCCAGATGTACTCTGTATGTGTGTATAGGCCAACACATATGTAGAGGAATGAAATTATATGAAACCCAAGCAAGCATTCTGATATGTTAAAATATTTGTATTACTGTAAAAACAAGTTTTGCCTTGTGAGAAGATGACTCTGGAGGGTCTCAGCACATGGCCTGTTTTAGTTCTAATTTATATTGCTTATTAATATAAAATTATAATAAAATATTACAGAATTACAGTGCCGCTGCATTATGTAACCACACATCTGTATGTTGGTATACAATGAAAAAGAATCTACAGTAAGATTCCTAGTTAGTTACTGTCAGGATGATAGAGGTTCTTTGTCATTGTTTTTGTAAAGACAGCCTCTGTAATTTGCTCAAGCACCTTCAAGAATGACTTGATATGTATGTATATTTATATATAAACTTTGAACGGCCTTAGCCAGGTCACCTTTGTGTTTCAAACAAAGGATTCTGTTGACTGTACCTCAGCAATTCTCATCCTTCCAGTTGTGTTCATCTGGGCCATTCGTGGGCACACAGCTCCAGCCAAATACTTCCAGTCTTTTAAACTTCCCTTGTTTTGGGCAAAGCAGGCATACTCCCACGTGTCATCCAGTCCTCTCAAGATCTGCATTGCAATTGATTACTTCTGGGTTATATTGTCAGTTTTGGTCAGTTATTTCCTCACAAGGAAATAACTCACAAGGAATTAGCTCACTTGTTCTTCTGCTAAATTCTTTCACAGTCCTAACCATCATCTCAAATGACATCCTTTGCAGGTGTCTATGCAGCAGCCATGGAAATGCTTAAAACTTCCTTTAAGATAGCCAGCTCCCTGCGAACAGTGAACAACTGGTAGCCTCTGTGCTATGTCTTGAGCAGTTAGCGAAACAGGTTGAAATTCAGATTCTTCCCATAAATAACCAAGAGCTGGGAAGCAAGGTAGATGGAAAAAATCCCTAACACAAATCAAAAATTTGTGAAATAAAGTGAAATCTGAGGTAGCTGTTCTGGCCTGTGATATCAGTTGCTGTACCTCTGTCCAAGCTGTGCGTGTCATTAGGGCAATTGAACTCTATAATGGAAAATTTGGTGGCTTTTCCCATAGTTGATAGCTGAGATTAACGTAGTAACGTATAGCAGATGGTTCAGTGACCCTTTCTGCTGGAGGCAAGGGACATTCCTTGCAGGCCTTACCTATCAGGCTGTACCTTTGTTGTGGTTGGACTTGGAGATCTTAAAGGTCTTTTCCACCCTAAATGATTCTGTGATTCCTACAAAGGTAATTTTTGCCCTCAAGTCTCAATAGCTTTTCTGATTCTCAGATTGATAAAAAATTGGGGGTACACCTGTGTGTGCTGTTAGTTCTTAATCCTTTATGGTATTAGATGTAGTGCACCACACTGGAGTGGATTCACACCCATGGCAGTTGGTGTTGGTCTCATTCTACTTCTGGTGGAGTGATTGAGCCTGGCTGATCAGCAGGTAGGAATGAATGACACACTTTCTGGAAGAACTGAATCATACAGTTCTCTAGCCCTGCTATTCTCAAATTGTTTTTGTTCTTCTTTTGATCTCACCTCTTTACCTGTTATTGAGAGGGAAAAGCAGGAAAAACACTCAAGAATTGGCTTTTTATTTCCCTCACTTTTATGGGAAAATGTGACATAACAGGGATTTACTCTAGCTTGCAAGTGACCTTTACTGGACCTCCTAGTACTTAATATGACTAGTGGAATGAAACCAGTATGCATAACAATGGTAACAGAAACCCCACTTATTGCTTCATAAGCTTTTGCGTTAGTAACGGCTATAGACACAAATATTTGCAGAGTGCAAGCTGTTCTTCTATTGACTGCCACATTTTTATCTACAGGTATCATGGCAATCCTCTTCTCTGGCATCGTGATGTCTCACTATACACACCATAACTTGTCCCCAGTTACACAGATTTTAATGCAGCAGACATTGAGAACTGTTGCTTTCATGTGTGGTAGGTGCTACCTACTATTAATGTCTAATATTAATAGTTTAAAATTTTATTTGCCTGAATACTGATTCTGATGGGAGCAGCAGAAGTGTGAATTTTCTTCTAGCCATTTGTGTGTCAGTGGTACATGTCTTTAAGAGAAGAATTCGTAATAGTGGAGGCTGGAAGGCAGTCAAAAGTCACCTTTCCTGCCATACTGCATAAAACAAACAGTAAATCTCTCTCTGCCATCCTGCAGGCTCCTGCAAAGATTTGCAACAAGGTTGATAACCAAATAGAGATCTCTGACTCCTATATTCCTCTGGTCTATTTTTAGTTTTAGGAGATGGATTTTTAGTGGTATTTTTTAAAATGGGTTTGCATGTAAAAAGCTACTTGCAAAAACAATAGCTTCACAAATTGAAAAGAAGTTTTTGGAAGCAGTGATACAAGCAGCTCAGAATCCCATAGTCTTTCCATTTCCTTTAACAAGCCAAACTTTCAAAGAAATGACATGCTTCTGTATTAGAAATATATTCTTGTTTTATTAGGAGATGGCATGAATATGTTCCATATTGTTTGCAGGAAGATGCATGTGGAACATGGTCAGGGAGTGGCCTTGCTGCAAACTAAACTTAACCACTTATTACCGGAGCACCAGTAGCTCATCAGGGTTTGGTCTTAATCTATTACAAATGCTAAAAAAGCACATATTTGTTCAAGCCACCATAAAGGAGTTATTTCAACTGAAAGAGGAGGTTTTTTCAACAGAAAGAGGGTAGATTTACATTAGATATTAGGAAGAAATTATTTACTGTCAGGGCAGTGAGGCACTGGAAGAGGTTGCTCAGAGAAGCTGTGTCTGCCCCATCCCTGGAAGTGTTCAATGCCAGGCTAGATGGGGCTTTGAGCAACCTGGTCTAGTGGGAGGTGTCCTTGCCCATGGCAGGGGGGTTGGAACTAGACAATCTTTAGGGTCCCTTCCAACCTAAACCATTCTGTGATTCTATGATTTAAGATGCTGTGCAATTTCGTACACATTTGCAGCAGGTTTTGAACATTCAAATGTAAGTATCCAGTACCCAAAGCATGACCAAACAATGTCTTCTGCTGCAGTAACTCGGGTATTGCTACTGTCTGTCCAAAACCATCCTGTTTTTAACTGCCTTTACGATAAGGAACTTACCTTGCTAGGACAGCAGTGAGCTGCTGAAACATCTTGACTCTGTGATTCTCTGATGGTAATGTGTTGGTGCTGTGGTAATAAAATGGTTGGATTACTGTAGTCATTGTGCAGTGGTGGTACTACTTCAGATTTGCAAACATCACTTCTAGGGGTTATTTGAATGTACAAGGGTTGTTAGGTCATACAGTGCAGTATTTTATTACGAAGAAAGTAATGAACTGTTTATAAGAATTTAATGAATTGACTACTTTATAATAGTGTTCAACTTGCAGTATATGAGATTGTGCCTGATATTTCAGTTTTATGTAGAATCTGATTCAAAGCTCCAGAAGTCATTAGTAGTCACTCCTGTAGCTTGTCCTATATTCCTCAAGTAAAAAATTCATCAGTCTTTAGAACAAGGTTTTGCTAGCTTTGTTCATACTCATTAGTAATTTACAGCTGAAAAGAAGCCTGCACACACAGACTAAGGCACTGTGCACTGACAGCGAGAGTGGAAGAATCTGGCCTTTTGCATAATGGCATTTGAGCCTATTTTGTGCATTCAGAAGTCAGAAAACATTATTTTATGTATCGTATGTAGTAACTTAACAATAGGAGTAGGAAAGGTTTTATAGAAGTGTTTATTTAAGATGTGTTTTCTCTTTTTCAGAAACGTGTGTTTTTGCATTTCTTGGCCTGTCAATTTTTAGTTTTCCTCACAAGTTTGAAGTGTCCTTTGTCATCTGGTGCATAGTAGGTATTTAGTTTCTTCCATACTTGTTTAGATGGTATTGGGGTGGGGGAAACACCTTACAGTTAAAATATTTTAGAATAGTTATTATGTTTTATAGGTTTTTATGAAAATATTTTTATATATTGCACAAAGTTAACTCTCGCAAATAGCATGAAATTATTATTCTTGTTCTCAGCACTTTGGTGTACAAATACATCAGTCTTCTTTAAGGAATTCCAATTTGCTGTTATTTTGAAGCACTTCTGTATAAGATTATTAAAACAAGGAAAAGAACCTTGCTTGTTTTGACTCTATTAGATTTATTAAAATAAAAGTAATCTCAAAAGATGTTGAGATTATTATACATGCCACTTTATTCCAGAAGTTATTTTACCAGAAAACAATCCTGAGTTTTTATGTATCTTTATCTTCATATGAATGATTTGTGCGAATGGGCAGTTCGTAGAAACTACAGTGCAAACTTTTATCAAACCCTGCTCCGTTTCATCTCTCCAGGATTACAGCTTTTGAGTCTCTCATATATCCTTGCAGTTTGTTTACATAAACCATTTTAGTCCATACATCACTTCTTCACTCTGAGGTCACCTTCTTGTGGGAAAGTCCTGACTCAAACCTTCTCCAATGCATGTTCACTCTTGATTTGATTCTTAATTCTTTTTCTTTCATTCTGTATTTCAGTGTAGCTTTATGTAGTTGCACTTTGAATTATGTTTCACATGGGGGTTACCTACATCTATTGCTATTACAATTGTTTAGTGTAGACATGAAAAGTATGTTCTCTTTTGCAGAGTCAAAAAGAGGGAAATGTGAATCCATTTCCAGTCACGTACAGCAACATATACTAGCACATTTTAGTCCATGGTTCAAGGAAAAAAATTGTTAACTACAATTTATGGATAGTGATATCAGCATGGGGAACTGCTCTCATTGCATTACACCCAACTTCCTTATCTAATATATATCTAAGGTGTGACACTTCCTTCTGTGTAGCATTGCCCTCACAGGCATAATGCAAATTGCGTAATTTCGGGGTGATTCATAAAGGAAAACAGCACAGCCCTTCAAGGATCCTGCTGACCAATTCTAGGATATTTACCCTATCAAGTTCTGTTTGTGGTGGAGCTTGAAAGCAATGCCATTGTGAAAACCTTTGCTTTTCTGAGTTAAAGTTTTCACTGTGTTTGTTAATTGTCTGCCATTAAACGAATAGTACGTTTTTTTTCCCCCCTCCTCTCAAAATGTTGCTTCAATGTGTGGTATACTTTATAACCATACCCAGGGAAGCGTTGAGGAACCAGATTACATGCTATTTGTTTGGCTTCTGGCCTTTTTCTCCGAGGAACCGATCTATGGGGAGACAATACAAATATTTTATTGCCTCTTAGCTGCTGTGCCAAGGGAATGATTAAAGGAGCTGAACTGAATGAACTGAGGAGAACTTTTACCCAAAGTAATTCTTGGTCTCCCTGGAATGCCTCTTGGGTTTCATTTATTTATTATAAGTAAAGTAGTGTCTGGTCTCTGTCAGTGACAAGTCTGGTTTAGTTTCGGTTAAGCAGACAAAATGTTTCAAAAGTTAAATTCCACATTGACCTATGGTGAGAGACTTTGTTATGTTAATTTAGCAGCACACCTACTTGCAAGACCCGTGAATGAAAAGAGCATATTCACCTTACCCTGCACAAACCAAATGCAACTGGGTCCTGTGTGAATGTAACACATCAAATGGCCTTTTGCTTTTATTTCTATTTTTCAGGTTCTTGTTCTGTTTGGTAGAGCAGTGAATATTTTCCCGCTTTCCTACCTACTCAACTTTTTCCGAGATCATAAAATCACCCCCAAAATGATGTTTATCATGTGGTTTAGTGGTAAGTTAAAGCTCAAAGTACAGAGAACATGAAAAAGTGTTTTATCTCTTTCATTGTGTGGGCTATTCTGGGAGGAACTGGTTTTCATCTGTGGAACAAAACTCAACTGACCATTTGCACTGTTCTCATACCCAAGTGGAATAGATTTGTTCTCTTACCTCTTTGTGCTAGAGGACTATACAGAGGTGATCCCCGCTAAAGCTTTTCTGCAAAGAATCTGCTTTTCTTTCTAAGTCTAGCAACTTCACTGTTTGAATGACAGTATCTGAAGAGCTCAGATTCATTTTAGGGTGGTAACCAAATGATAGATAAATGGATATGGTATAGGATTGTAAAAATCTTTTAAAGATAGAGAATTCCTCTTGATTTATCAGGGTGCTGAGGCCTAGCTGTTAATTGACTCTTCATTGATTTACCATTCCCTCTGTTAAGGTTTACGTGGTGCAATTCCCTACGCCCTCAGCCTCCACTTGGGCTTGGAACCAATAGAGAAGCGGCAGCTCATTGGGACAACAACAATCATCATAGTACTGTTCACAATTTTGCTGCTGGGAGGAGGAACCATGCCCCTTATCAGACTGATTGACATTGAGGACTCCAAAGCACGCAAGAGGAACAAGAAGGACATTAATCTTAGCAAGACAGAGAAGATGGTTTGTTAGGGTTTTTTATTCAGAGGATCACTGATTTTATTATTTTTTTTTTAATTTTTACATTTTGCAAGACTAGTACATTATTTTTTACTAAAAAGTAAAATGAAAGCAATGGAAAAAGGCAAGGTAGTAGGAAAAAGTCAAGCAACAATTTTAAAATATCCCAAAGACAGACCTTGGTCCATGTTTACACAAAATAACTATTTGGACAAAGGGAGGAGGAATAGTCTCTTAACTCAATCTAATTATAAATTGATCCATACAAATTAAAGTAACCCCTGCAAAAGCATAAAGCAGATGATACAGGATTGAGTCATGTACAGAGGGAAAGTAGCTAGTTACAGTGTGAGTCATGAATTAATCATAAAAGGCAGATGGGAATTATTTTGAAAAAGTCAAAGCAAAGGCCATGAGAGCGTGGTAGCAGCAGCACACCTCTGACTGGGTTTTATTTTAAAGCAATTTCTGGCTAAGCAAGGGTACCAAAGAAAACTAACAGCCAGTCTGAAACCTCACCTGCAAAAGGCTGGAAGACATAAAGTATCCCAGATTTTTTGCCTGTTTTTCCCCAAACCATAGAACAAGACATGCAGGGTGTTGTTCTGTAGGATCTGAAGAACAGCTCGTCTTGGTGTGAGGTTTCAAAAAGCTTGCAGTCTTCAGAATTATCTTACTCTGCCCACATAGGGAGGCACGTATAGGAAGAGCACAGGGGTAGGATGTATTCTGATACAGGGCTTGTTTTCAGTGAGACAATGACAGTGGTGTTGCTTGCTGGATAAAAATCATTGTCCAGCTCACAAGAGAAAGCCTGCACACTAGAAATCTCTTCTCAGCAACAGTAACAATACAAAATATGGAACATTTGAGGTCTTTTACCTGCAGCATGAAAAGGGAAGCTAAGTGGCTCTGGGAATCAACAGCTGGGCAGATTCATACAGCAATAAGCCCTGGTAGGCTGGGGTGATAATTTCTGTATTGTTCCAGCATGGGAATTGGTTGTGAGAAGGGAAAGCACAGAGCAGGGGGCTGAAGCAAGCTGGAGGAACGACTGCCACATTTCTCAGCTTATTCCAATATTTGTCATCTTTCTAGGGAAATACCATAGAATCGGAACATTTATCAGAGCTCACAGAGGAGGAATATGAAGCCCAATACATAAAACGCCAGGACCTCAAAGGGTTTATGTGGTTTGATGCCAAGTATTTGAATCCTTTCTTCACCAGAAGACTCACACAAGAAGTAAGTCTTTCTTGTTTTCTTGAAGGAAAGAAACTGTAGTAGGTTTGGTGTCCTAGTCTGGGGGCCACAACAGTTGGTTGTCATTTCACTCTGTACCACCATTCAAGGCTCATAGTGTAGCCATACAACTTCTACATTAGGAACACTGAGCCATCTAATATATCACTTGTGCATATGTAGAGCAGCTGTAATGAAAAGCTGCACTGTAAAATTGCAGGTTGGATTAAATGAACTTCTCTCAGGGCTACCACAATTAAACTTTAAAAGGTGTATGGATTTATTGAACTCGCCTTTCATCTTGTAGAGTACCATGAAAAGTATCAGGAGTCACTATTTAACTACTGTTGCTAGAAAAAGCTGGTGCCACTCATGCAGAGTTTTTAAAGTGCTATCACACAAGGTTGCTGCTTTTTACTGTACATGCTCCTGTGAATTCTGGAGTTGTGATTTTTCTGCAGAGTGCAGTTTTTATCTTGGAAATATGCACCAGAATCGCAGCCTTCACTTTTAAGCCTTCTTTACTGGGAGACCAAGACTTTGAAGCTGTAAGTGCAAAATGACCCCTGACTGAACATGCAACTTAACACTGAGCAGCTCCAAGAGGCGTAAATACTATGCCATTTTCACTCCATACCTCAAGAAACCTGAGACTCCTTGGCTGTTTTTCCAGTTTGCCATAGAATTAAGCGTTTTTGCTGTGGAGTTGATGATTTTGTGTAAAGTGTGCACATTCCATCTTCCTAGCCTGCAGAAACGTACTACTTTTCCCTCTTGTTTTGTACCTTTCTTTTCAAAAGAATGCTTTCAGCACTTTCCCACAAAAGCTGAAGACATTTTTTGCAAAACCAAAAAGGAATCAAGAAACCAGAGTAAGCATCTGACCCATAGCTGGTAGCCAAAAGCACAGGCTGCCATCCAGATTGCAACCAGAGGCTAGAAAAATAAGCATGTGAATCACCAAAACAGGCCACAAGCTTCCCACTGTCCCCTGGGAACATGTAGAGAGGAGTGAGATTCAAAGCCAGGCCATCCAGACAGCATTAGGATTGTTGAAACCCACAGAGCAGGACTGTCTAGAAAACACAGGTAAAAATACCTGTCATCAAAAGTCTCATCCGTGGAAATAATTACTGATTGAACACTTCATAAATATTTTCTCCTAGGAAACAGAATTGCTTTGCATGCTTAGAGACCAGGAGCAGATTATTTCCTAAGGAATATGTTGAACTAGTCTTTCTCTTTTGCTCTAATGCGCAAGTAGTGTTGTAGCTAAGTAACAAACTGTTCTGGTTTGCTTTTGCCTTAGGACTTGCATCACGGGCGCATACAGATGAAAACCCTCACAAACAAATGGTATGAAGAGGTACGACAAGGACCCTCAGGATCTGAAGATGATGAGCAAGAGCTGCTATAGTAGACGGGGGCAGGAGTGCAATGAGTTTATCATTAGAGCATTAGAAAGAGGATTTAAGTATCAAGAGTCTGACTGCACAGAAGCTGGAAAGCTAAGAATGAACTTTCTGATTTCAGGCATCTCTTGTGCTACATGTTTAGGTATAGAACCGCAGATCTACTGTGCTTGATATTACTAGTCAGTGATGGAAACCCGTAAGCATCAGACACTGGACTGGATGAAGAACCTTTTGTTCAGATTTTACAGCATAGCAAATTTCATGCAGCCTATTGAAAAGCAGAAACATCTGCCGTGAAATGATGACATTGTTTAGTGGGGGGGTCATCTTATTATTATGAAATCTGCTGTAAACATATGCTGTAGTACAGAGCCATTGTATGACTCTGCAAAACAGAACGAATTGCACTTTACATTTTCTTTATATCTATATATTCATTCACAGCATGGAGAGTCTTGACAGTTTATACTGTGAATTTGTTTCAGCACTAGTGAGGGAATCTGACTAGAATAAATCTGTAATTTATGGGATTTGCACATCATGAATCCAGAGAAGATGCATACCTTGACAAAAAGCAGATGTTGCACATACAAGGAAGCACCTCTGAAAACCAGTGGTTTTGTCATTTAAGAAAATCTTTATTTCTGTTTTATGGGATTTTTTTATTTTTTTTTAATACTGAGCTATCTAATCCACAGTACTGATTATAGCATGGTTTGGGGGACTAGGGGATTGTATGACACAGTACAGAACTGCATTTGAAATTCTAGTTTTAATGTGTATTTTTCTTTGGCTAAAGCCAGTTGCAGTTGGGTTTCTGTAATTGGCAGTTGCTCCTTGCTGGCACTTTGGCTTCAGATCTTAGAAAACAGCAGCTTTTGTTTTGCCTAATTCATGAAGTGTCCCTAACACTCCAGAATTCACTAGTGGAATTTTTAAGTTCTAGTGGAAGCAAAAGCAGCATTTTCCATATCATTCACTTGCTGAACTAAATGTGTACATGAGGAAGAAGAGTGTACAAAATCTAACCCAGGTACAGAAGGTTAATAGTGCACACTGGTGAAGCAGCCTCAGTTGGGAAGTGCCAAACAGATTTCATTAAGCTGTCCTGTTTGTTAATACATTTTTTCTCTTGTGCTTACACTGTTTCAAAATCAGCAGTATCATTCCACTTTTTTTATGTGGCCTAGTCCATGTAAAAACTGCAGACACCTAAACAGCCACGCACAGTTTTTGGACATTTGCTGTGGTTACCCATGCAGCAGTTTGCTCGCACTGCCAACCCAAACTCCTCATTAGGCATTTGCATATTCACTGCTGAAATGTGAATTTTAGTTCTGCATATAAATCTGACATGCAAGTGCACGTGTTTGTTTCTGAAAGTGTGAGACTTATATTTTTGGTCTGGTTTTGCTACTAAGGTTTTTAAATCAACTGCTTACCTGCTGGGAGGAATAAAAGTTCAAGAGTGTATTTAGAATCCTGAGCCTGTGTTGTCTGAGCAGTTTTTCCAAAATAACACATCTTGATACGGGACTCCCTTCTCCCCTTTTTTCCCCTCCCTGTTAGTTGAAAGAGCTGCCCCGCTGCTCCCAGAGCTGAAATACACTGGTGAGAATCTGACTGGGCTGGACTCAGCTTCTGGTGTTGAGCAGAAAGCAGTCGGTGCTTCCTTCACCCTTCTAGACAACAGTAGACTTAATTACAGTTTAGTTACCCATCCATCTTACTCAGTTTCTCAACTGGAACTTTTTAAGCCCAGGAGCTGGCTGGAAGGTCTGTGGGAGCTTCTTTTGTCACTGGAAGGTGTACACTGATCTACATGCTATTACACTGGGCTTAGGGTTATGCCATTATTGTGCTGAAATATAAAATAGCCTCTAATTTCTATTGTTATTCCAGTGAAATAGGTCACCTGCGAAATAGATAGAGGTCTGTACCGATAGATCAGCGCTTTGGTAACTTCTGTCAACACAAATTGATCGTTTCCTGCCCTCTGCTGGTGATAAGCGATAGCGCTCTGACATCTAAGGAGAGCCATTTGCTGGGAATAATTTTACACATTAAATTGAAGCAATTAACTGATATAGCTAGAACTAATGAAATCACTGGGAAGCAATTAAATTGAAGAAAATTTGGACAGTTTAATTTACAAGCAACCATTCTAAAACTTAAGAAAATATTTCGTTTGTTCAAAACTTGGAATTGAGACAGCTGTGTTCTCTCAAAATACTCACTAACTTCCTTATTTCGGAACCAATAGAAGAAGTTTGTATTATTATTTTAGTGACCAATTTTCGTATTCATTTATCAAGACATTGACTTTTCTGTGACAGTCATTTCACGATTTGGATTTCTTCACTTAAAGCAATACCATTAGAAGAGTTATCTGTCTCCTTATTGACTTGCCTTGCAGTTACTTTAGATCTTTTCCTATTTTATCAGGCCAGTATCAGACTCTAATCCTCTTTCCACAAGTACTAGCAGCCCCATCCGAACTTGGGGTCATCTGCAAATTTGTGCAAGTGTAAACTTGGGGGGGGTTTCTGCTCCCTTACATATGGAACCAGCAGGAAGTGTAATTAGTAACATCTGCATTACAGAAGCCCTGAAGTTCTGCCAGGCTACAAGTCCAGTGGCTGTTCCTTTTGACAACTAAGGAGCCATGCAAAGGAGAGGCAGGGGGAGCCCAGAGTGCAGCTTTGGGCAGCTCAGAGCCTCCCAAAAGTTATTTTTCCCTCTTCCAGCCTGTCCCGCAGCCCTGTGTTAGCCCGTGACACAGTGCCTTGGCTGCTGATGGCAAAACCCATCACCCGCAGTGGGGAGCAGCAATGGCAACCAGAAGCCCCCGCTGCCGGGCAGGGCTGAGCCCAGCCCCAGTTCCCCACTGCTGTGCCGGTGATGTGCCCACGGGCACGGTGTTGGCCCAGGAGCGGGAGAGTCACCGAAACTCCGCAGCCACCCCCGGGGTGCTGGCACAGAGCAGGCATTTCCCCAAGCTCGGCAGCCCTGCCTGATTCAGGATGCAACAGAGCTGCTCACAGAAAACAAGGAGAAGGCTCTCCTCCCATCATTTACTGCACGGCTGGGCAAAGCCCCCAAGGAATGGCAGTGACACGGCTAGTCCACGGTGGGGGCTGCAGGGAGCGGACTCCCTTTCCCTCCCGGCAGGCTGTGCCAGGAAGCAGCGATCCCTGCAGCGGGAAGAGATGACCTGGCTGGCCACCTCGCCCAGCAGATGCAGGCTGGCACCACCATGCCATGGGAGAGGAGGTGGGACACCCTGCAGATCCTCTTCCCTAAGACAACAGGGGCTTTTACCAGGTGTCACCCCACTGCTCAAGAGGACAGCAAACCCGCTCTGCCTTGTCACCACTGCCAGCTCACAACGCCTGCTCTGTGCCTCAGTTTCCCCACTAGTCAAAATCCCCGCTGAGCTGCTTGATTCTTGGGGCTACTAAAACTATGGTCAGACCGGCCAGCCTGACAGCAACCCCTGTGCCAGGCAGGGAGGGGATGCCCCTGCCTGCCCCACTCCCTCACACCCCCCATCGGGACGGCTGCACCGAGCACGGTCCTCATGCCAGCACCCAACCACCCCCTCCCCGGGCAGGGCTGCCACACGGTGACCAGCGGATGCTCAGCCAGGGAGAGCTCCCAGCTCTCACCCATAAGACATGATGGAGCACACGATGGGGCTCCAGCATGTCCTTCCTGCAGACATGCCATCACCACTCCTGTCCCCCACAGAGTGACATGGCTGTGGGCACCGGGACACCCGCGTGGCAGTCACTGATAAGTGACCGTTACCATAAAGCCTGGTTTCGGCACAACCTGCGCTACCTTTGAGCCCCATCATTGCCCGGGTGCCCGAGAGCCAGACCCCAGCCCCAGCCTGCTCGTGACTCACCAGCCGAATGCGAGCGAACACCTCCAGCTTTCCCTGCCTTGGTTTCATCATGATGAAGATGTTATTTTTAACTCAACCACACCAAGAGACACTCATTTATTTTAAACGTTAAAGCACCTACGGGCTATTTCTCCAGCCTAATCTAAAAGCTGCCATAAAAGGACAGAAAGCAATAGTCATTGTCTGCCTTTCAGGAGCTTAACCTTTGGAAAGAAAGACCCGGGCTCTGAGCTTTGCTTGTTAAACACCCTTCGCCTTTTCCCAGCGACTGTGCAGCCTGCAGGTGAGGTCACCCACCCCAGAGAGGAGCTTTCCACCCGTGGGGCTGTGTTGGAGGGTCAGCGGCACAGACTGTGGCTGAGGGCTGCCCAGCCTTGGAGAAGAACAGGGCCACAGGAGATGACACAGCCAGAGCACAGACAGCAGAGGGGAACGTGCACCATCAGCTTTTGTGCCACCACTGATTTTGGAGGTACGAGGCTCTGGATGCAAGGGGTGGCTGGCCATTACTTGGAACAGTGGTATGGGCTGAGTGCAGCTCTGATCTGAGCCGATGGGATCTTCATCAGCAATTCCCACTTTAAACTTGAACAGGAGTTGGATGAGCCTGTGTGGGACCTGCCAGAGCGTGGAGCTGCTGGGGAGGCTGGTCCCGCTCCCAGTCCTGCTGGTGGGGAGTCCAACAGCAGCCCAACAGCCGAGAGCCACAGGCTAGCAGGGTTTTATAACTCAATTAACCACCACAGCCAGAAGTAATGAAATCACTCTGAAGCAATTAAGCTGGAGGAATGTTTGGAGGCGGGAAGGGGAGGGGAGGGGAAGGCATTGTTTAAAAAGAAACTGCACTGAAACTTCAGAAGGTGCCCGCTGCACTTGTCACAACTTGGAGTTAAGACTTCGTTTCCGCTCAAACTACACATTAACCTCCGTAGTTTGGAACCACTGGAAGAAATTTCTCCTGTTATGTCAATGACTGATTTTCACATTCGTTTATAATTTTGCTGACCTTCCTTGACAGTCACCTTATTCCCCATTTTTCCTTTCCTAGGACACATGGCTTCCCTGCCACCTTGCAGTGTGCTGTTGTGCCCTCAGGCCCCTGAGCGATCCCGTTTTGGTGGAACACAGCTCACGGTGGGCCCTGGGGACATTTGGGTTGATGTGCCCTGGCTGCAGGACACCTCCAGTTGTTCCGAGTTTTTTCCATCCATGGCAAACTGAAAACCAAGCAGAAGGGTAGAGCATGTCCCTGAGGTCTCGGAGCGGCTCCGAGGGGAGCCCAGCAGGCACCAGTCACCTCGTTTGAGGTGAAGCTGTCCTTGCCAAGCCAGTTCACAGAATCAGTGTTAATAGAAGTTAAACTCAAAGGACAGGTATTTTTTTTTCCCCCTGAGGTTCATATTTGTACGCAACCTAGCCACTGCTACCCTTAGCCGAGCCTGCTAGCCAGACAGGAGCCGAGAGGGAAGTGGCAGAAGAACGACATTTATTCTCAGCTTCTTTCATGTAAAAGTCCCATTTTACTGGCCATGACCGCTGTGAGACATGGTCCTAGAGACTGCTCCTGGGGTCTGGAGGACACAGGAAGGGACAGCCTTTGGGTGAAGCCATTTGATAAATGCGGAGAGAGGCTCAGAGCACACACCACCCCTTTTGCCGGTGCTATCACACATCCAGCTGCAGGATGCTGCGTCGCTCCAGGGTCCGGCCCCATGCGCAGCCGAGGTTGGTGGGACACGACACTGATTTGAGGAGCGTGCCCATGTCCCCAGGAGGAGTGGGAAGGCTGTGCGGATACACGCCGGCTGCTTTCATCCACCCTTAAATTCTCTTTCAAACCTAAACCCCTGCCCGGCTGGGGCTCTCCCGAGAGGGCCAGGAGCACATCGCTCCCCTGCTTGCCTTCAAGGTCAGGCAGCAGAGGAGAAGGTGTCCTGGCAATGCTGCTGCTTTGCAGGGTATTAACAGAGTCACAGCGAGCAAACCGCGTATCCCAGAGCCCTGCGGTGCCGTCGGTGGGGGAACACAGGAATCCCAGGGGGTTATTGCCCTATAACAATCAGGTTAATACCAAAGGGATTTTACGACACTGATGGATGTGCAATCATGGGAGGTTTGGGCAGAAAATAATCCCAGAATTGGCCAACTAGCTTTTGGAACTGCCTTACGGCTGTAACAGACCGCTGTCAGCTTGCCTTTGGGAGGGAATCTCTCTCTTTGAGATTTCCTGCTGCAGGTTTTCTGGCTCAGGCTGGGATTTTGGTAACTGTATATCATTTATGTATAGATCAATGGAGCACGCGTGTCTGCGCTTGCCTCAGCGCCTTCAACCGCAAGAGGCTGATTGAGCTTGGAATACAATGGGTATTTGAAAATGAAGTCACCACCAGTAAAAGGCACAAGTCCTCTCACTCAGCAGTGCTGAGCAGGAAACGCAGTGACCATAGCACGCCCATCCAGGTGCCAAACCCACACCAAGGCAGCCCTGGCTTCTTCCCTGCACCAGGACCCGGCTCTCACCGAGCAGCACCACGGCACCGCAGCCCCCAGCCCCCCTCCCCACCCTGCTCAGAGCTGGGGGCCAGGCTGCAGCAGCACCAAAAGCTAAAGAAACCGGTTCTCACAACCAGCAACCACCTCCCAAACCCTGCCCGACCGCAGCAGCTAGCGCAGACCCTACCTCAGCCCCGAGGGACGAAGCCACCATCCTCCTCACAGCACCAGGCTCACCCCACCAGCAGCCACCACAGGAGCTGCTCTGGGGGGGGGTGTCTCTTGTCCAGAGGTAATTGGTGGCAGCTGATGGCACCATTCCCAGCTGGGGACACTGATTAAATCGGCACCAGCTGTGCCATGCCCTGGGACAGGGGTCCAGCCTGGCAGGCAGGAGCACCTGGGTTATGTCAGCCCTGGGCTGCGCCGGGGAGGGACCCTGGACCTGCTGTTTGGCCTGGGCACAGGGCATGGAGTTAATTACGCTCATTGGGATTCTGCTAAGTGGCTGCAGTGCCGCCGCCTGGACTCCCCCGCAGCAGGAGTGTCTCTGTGAATGTAGATTAAAGCACACTCAGTATTACCTGCTCTCAATGTTACGCATTCTCACACCAAACTAAAGACGAAGACACCAATCTGGGGTTTTCCTGGAGTAATAAAGGACCTGGGGGATTTTGGAGATATTTTTTTTGTTTCCTGTCTCCTTTAGGTGATTTCTGGACCACAGTATTTTTTATCTAGCAGAGGACAAAGCGGCAGGCAAGGGGAGCTGGGAAGCAAAGCAGGGACCCAACGCTGCATCGGTGGCTGGACCACGCTGTGTCCCTGAGCCTGTCACAGCCCAAAGCACCAGCCTGGCCAGGGTCATGTCCTTGGCCCCCGAGCATCCCAGGGCGGCCATACCCTGAGAGCCCCCAGGAGATGGCAGCAGCCCTTCGTGTTCTTGTCCTCCGGTGGGAAATCAGCCCTCAGCCACCTTTCTGGAGGCTCCTCTCCCCCAGGGTGGCAGGGGAGGTTTAGAGTGGATATTAGGAAAAATTTCTTCACCGGAAGGGTGATCAAGCATTGGAACAGGCTGCCCAGGGCAGTGGTGGAATCACCATCCCTGGAGGTTTTTAAAAGAGGTGTAGACGTGGTGCTGAGGGACATGGTTTAGTGGTGGATTTGGAAACGTCAGGTTGATGGTTGGACTTGGTGATCTCAAAGGTCCCTTCCAACCTAGATGATTCGATATGATTCTATGAAATCAGCCCTTGGCCACCTTTCTGGAGGCTCCTCTCCCCCAGGGCGGCGATGGGCAGCAGGTACAGCCGGGGCTTGGCCAAGGTGGCAGAGGGCAGGGTGCAGCCCCAGCACGGAGCTGTGCGGCAGGGCCTCATCCCGCCGGCCGCACCGGCGCTGCTTCACCCCGGCAGGAGGAAAGCTGGGCTACTGGGCAAGGAGAAGCTTGCTTGCCCCGCGTCCCCGGCCGATGGGCCGTGCCCTGTCGCTGCGATGGCTCACCCGCAGCACCGAGCCTGCCCACGCGCAGCAGCGGCATTTCCATTTATCCCGCAGCGCAGCCGCTAACACGTAACTGAACCGAGTCGAACGCCAGTTTTGCATGAGCGAATTTACTTTAAAAACATACAATTTCTAGAACACAATGACTAGTCAGCAGAGACACCGAGTGCTTGTGATTCCCTCGTGTGCCGGGATGCCCGGGACGAGCTGCGGGGTGGGAAGCAGCCGTGCCCCGGGCCGGGAGGTGACTGACCCTCCTGGAAACCTGCACCCACGCTGGAAACTTTGTCCTCTCTCTTTACTGGCTGCCCTGATTTTCCTTTGTTTGTTTGCAGCGTTTTGCCAATATTGCACATCTTTGGGTCAGGCGGGGGTTTTTTTGCATAGCAGGAGGAGGAAGCGCAGGCCGGAGTGTCACTCCCCACGTGGCCTTTCAGTTATTACTTGGATCTTGTGCGTAAACCCTGCCCTGCCCCAACCGTCTGCACCCGCAGGTATCGCACGTGGGCAGAACCGTCCCGGGGAGGATACAAGGGCACCCCAGAGGTATCGGTGACCCTCTCCTGGCACGGGGAAACCGCTAGGTAAAGTGGCTAAGTGGAAATGACCAAGGGACAAAAGCAAGTGCCACGACTGCCATGCTGTCGTGCGCTAATCAGAGCTGTGCAGCAGCAGCCGGCAACGATGGCACAGACGGGGAAAGCAGGGGCAGGACCACCCGCACCCCAGCACCCATCGCTGCTTCGCCGGGTGCCTCTGCACGCAGTGACCGCTTTCCCCACCGCGGAGCTCGCACTGGCTCCGGTGCCGCTGACACTGGAATCGGGCCATAACATCGAGGTCAAAAACCTGGGTATTGTTAACGCCTGGGTTCAGCGGCACCAGGTTTGTAGCTGACATGGCCGGCGGTGGGCATCTGCCGTCCGCTCCCCCGGGAGCACCCCTGCCCCCCTGTATTTCTGCACGCCCCTGCAGCTCGCGGGTCTTCTGTGAAGTGCTCTGGGTCCTCGGAAGAGAGGAGGCTGCTGTATCTGTGCTAAGAAAAGGCAGTGATACATCCCGGTTCTGGGAGCGACTGCTAAAAATAGGAATATCTGGAGAGCGGAGGGAGGAGGGAGAGCTCGGGGTCGGCTTACTGGCAGGCAGAGCCGGCAGGGAGAGCGCAGCCAGCGACGGCGTCGGGGGCAGCGGCTGTTTCCCAGCTCTCGGTGCAGAAAACGGTTCACTGTTCCCATTTAGCACGTCCACAATTTAACGCTGCAGCTCGGGCGATGGGTTGTGGTGTGGTTTGTGGTGGTGTTCGTTAACCAGTGACAACGTAAAGCGCTCCCATGAGTAACTGGCCAGCCAGGTGCCGGAGGGCAGCACGTTTCCCACCTGTGCTACTGACTCTTCTCATCACCTTGAATGCATCCTTTAATTTTTTGGGGCACAACCAACTCTCTCAGCACCCTGGCCATGTTATTCACCCCCTGCAAAGCAAAACCCGCTCCTGCCATGCCCAAGGCCCGGCACACAAGCGGCTCGGTGCTGGGGGTGGGACGGGGAGCCCCCAGGCTCAGCCCCGGGTGAGCTTCACCGCAGGGCTGCCAGTGTGCTACTGGAGACAGACATCTGCAAGCCCGCCCTGCGCCTGCCGCGGCGCATAACGTGGGGACTTTTCCATGGATGGCTTTGCATCGGGGCCTTTCACAGCTTCTTGGTTCTTTTCATCCCAGACTCTTCCCGTGGCCGAACTGACCATACTGATCTCCGAACGCTGACCACAAGCCCACGGGATGCTGTTGCCCAGGCAGCTGCTCCCCGGCGCAGCAGTGCAGAGGGCAGCAGCTGCCCCATCATCCCAGCCGCTGGGAGACACCCTACAGCCACAGCCCCATCTCCAGGATGGTGCTCGGCCTCAGATTCACCCTTCTCTGCCTGGAGAGCATGACCTGGGACTGCTGTTACTCGCACCAGGATTATTTTAACCCCAAATCCTTACTCTAAAGACAAGCTCCCATTTCGATCTACAGGATGGTGCTGGGTTTGTATTCAAACCAAGGGAGTGGGGTAACCCAGCCTGCGCAGAGAGTAGTCTCTTGAGAGGTATACAAAGATGCTTCATAATCCCACGTGAGGTAGCTGAGCGGGGCAGTCCTGCTCCCCGACGGGAAAGGACGTGGTCAGCAGGGCTGTAGGCGCTGGTGCTGGAGGTAGGGTGCCTCCTGGGGCCTCCTGGCCCCCAGCCCTCCCTGCCAGGCACAGTTTCTTAAGACAACCAAGTTCCTACTTGGTTATCAGAGCACCAGGATGGAAAAACAAAGGCCAAGGGCCCAGAGAGCAAGCTGCAGGAGAAACTGCACCCTGGACTTGCACCCTGGGCAGGTTTCAGGCACTGGGGTCTATTTTTTTTTTTTTTTTTTGCAAGTGCAAAGACCGGGCTCAGAGTCGCAAGAGCCAAACCAGAGGGGGAGGCAAGGTTGGTCTTAAATTTTCACGTCACTTCATCTGCAGAACATGCTGGGAACCCATCAGATACATAGGTGAGAGAAAAGTTGCACTTGGGTTTGTCTTCCAGTGGGCTGGTAGGACACAGCTGGGCACGGCTGGGCTCAGAGAAGGTCTTTCACCATATCCAACGGCAGGGCTTCCCCCACTACATTCGCAGCACCCAGGCCTGACCTCTTCCGTGTGACGAGCACCATCACCTGCACCGTCCTCTTCAGTCCTGGCTGGCAAGCAGCTCCATCGGCCAGGATAGCCAGGGGAGCGTGCCGGGGAGAGCTGCCAGGTGCCTGGGGGAGTTTGTAGCACTTGGGATAGTTACTGAAACACTCAAAAGTGTCGTTGCAGTTTCTGCAAGCCCCAGGGTGGTCACCAAAGCCTGGGGACGGGAAGGACTGGAGCGTGGCGCTTGGGCAGCCGCAGCAGAAGAGGGTGCGGATGGCCTGGAGGAGCACCATGTCTTTGGAGAGGAACTTCTGGAAGTTGGGCTTGAAGAGCAGGTACACCAGGGGGTTGTAGAGCGTTGAAGACTTGGCAAAGACGGCCGACAGCACGAAGGCCAGTGCCGGCACCTGGCTGGCATCACCGAGAACTGCCCACAGGGCAACAATGGCATAAGGGGTCCAGGCAGCCAGAAACCCCAGGCACACAGCAATGCTCAGCTGGAAGAAAAGGAGATGGAGACGGCAGTGCTGAGAGCCTCCTGCAGCACACGTGGGATGCTGACCCTCCCCAAAACCCAGCCTGATGCTGACAACCCCTGCCGTGTGCAGTGGGACTCCAAACAGTCGGTCACATCTCCAGGGAAAGGTGCTCAGCCTTCTGGACCCATCGCACTGGAGCATCGGGGTGTCAGACATCAAGGCAGCAACTCAGCACGTCCCAGCGTGGGCACATAAACCTGCACTCACTTCAAGTGACTCACACCCTGTCCCACCTGGGAAACCTGGGAATTGCTTCAGCCTGCCACGGCAGACGGGTGCGAAGCACCCAGTGACCTGGCTGGGACCAGGTCAGCATCGGACTCCAACAGCCTTTTGGCAGCGCTCAGATCCCACCGGCAATCTGTGTGCCAGGGTGCAGACCAACCGAGAGGCTCTGGAAACGGGCCGTGCTCAGACCCCCCTCCTCTAAGCAGACACGAACATTTCCTTTGAGGCCAGGCTTGCAAGCTGTTTTCTTTCGTGTTTGGGTTTTTTTAAAGGGTATCCACTTTTTTTTTTTGACATATCCTTGGTAAATTATAGTATTAGCTTGTAGTCTGGGGAACAATGACTCATGCAAGCTCTTTTTATGATCTTTTTCAACGTAATTTAAAATGAAAACTCCTCCACCTGATGGCTTTAAATGAGGAGAAATGTGTTATTACCCACACTGATACAAACACCTGGAGAATTCATCAGGAGCAGCAGACACCGCCGGCTGGCAGAAGGGGTCCTGCCGTGTTCTCCTGCCCACGGGGCAGTGGGCTGGGGCAGGGGGCACCCCAAGACCCCGCACCACCCCGAGACCCTGCACCACCCCTACCTTCACGACCAGGCTGTGCACGCTGCGGGCTCTGCGCTGGGGGGACGTGTGCTGCCTGACGGCTCTCCGGGACACCCGCACCGTCCAGAGGATCAGCGAGTAGGAGACGAGGATGAGGAGGCAGGGGAGAAGGTAGCAGAAGATGAAGAGGGCGAGGATGTAGAGCGTGGCCTCCTTGCTCGAGGCTTTCCATGTGATGCAGCAGGCTGTCCCGTAGGGCTCGGGGCCGTAGCTGCCCCACTCGGCCAGGGGCGCCGTGGCAAACATCAGGGCGTACGCCCAGACACACAGCAGCAGCACTCCGGCATGGCAGGGTGAGAACTTGTTGCCTGCGGCAGAGGGATCGGGGTGAGGATGGCTTCCCATGGGCGAGGGGGAGCGGAGAGAGGGGTTGTGACCCTGAGCTGCCCGCACCTCCGGCGCTGGGGATGAGGCACGCCGCCCTGGGACACGGCTGGGGCCACCCAGGCAGGTGCACAGCATGGCAGCGCTGCAGCTATGGAGTGGGCAGAGCCATGCCAGCGCTCTCCCCGGATGCACGAGCACCCTCCCGTCCCCTTGGGCAGGTGGCCAGAGCACGGAGCCATGAGAAACACAAGGGTTTGCCCCAACCCACGCAGCAAGGAGCAGCGGTGCAGCCTCTCTCAGTTTCGGGAGGAATTGCTGGAAGATCGCGTGGCTGCTGGCGGCACAGGGTGGGGGGGGACACTGCACCCACAGCCCCACAGGGATGCGGCTGCACCCACGGGCAGCCGGGAGGGATGGAGGGAGGGAGGGAGGGAGGGAAGGAGGCTGCCTGGCTGCAGCATCCTGGGCATGGGGCAGGCAGAGCTGGCTCCAGGACTGCTCAAAGCCAGTCCAGACACCGTCATTTGAAGGACCTTTTCCTCTCTGGGAGACTGAAGCACTGGGGGAGGTGGGTTTTTTCCTTTTTGTCCCATCCCCCATCAAATCTAAAACTCCCTGATCTTCTAAGAGCTCGGTATAAAGTGCTAAATCTTCAGCCATACATAGGAGTAACATTTTTCTTTGAAGCTAAGCAATTAAAAGCACATTGAGATTAGCCATTTCCTCACAGAAAACGGGCCTGGGAGTCACGGAGAGAAAAGCTCAACGTGCCAGGCTGCCACGCGCTGGCTGATCTGAAGAGCAGAACCTGCGCAGGGAAAAGCCACCGGTACCTGGGCTGCCTTTTAACAGCCAACTTTTATCTTTATCTTTCCTTCCACCTTTTTAGTGATCTCCCGAGGTGTTGTGCTGGCACATAACCAAGGTGACTCTGCTCCAGCATCGTCCTTCACGTACTGTGAGCTGCTGGGGACAAAGCATGTTGGAGGTTGGCAACGGCCACAGGCTCAGGGCAGACGGGCAGCGAGCGATGGGAGAGGGGGTGAGGATGCGCCCTGGGGTGCTGCTCTGCAAATCAAACTAATATATTTGATGTCCCTTTCTATTTTTGGTCTTTAATCCAAAGTCTGTTCTGAAGACACATGCTAGGTGGGAGAATTAGCAGCTGAGCTGAGGAAATTAAGAAACGCCTCCAAACAGGAGGAGCTGTAGATGTGTAGGGGACATCCCTGGGTCCCCTCAGTTCCGGAGGGGCTCTCTGCACTGCATGCCCTCTGCCAAGAGCTGGCGCCCAAGCTTAGAGCTGCAAACATTCACATTAGCTCTGGGGAGGAAGTCCAGGTGAAAACAGGGCTGCAGAACTGAGCTATAACGCTGGAAACCCAGCCCTCCTGTATTAATTATTTCAGTGAATTAAATACATTTGGCCTATGGCTCTCCCACCAGGGACGAGGGAAAGCAGCTCTTCCTTGCACTGCCAGAGCTTATGGCTTCCCGGATGCAGAGTCTGCTCTAGTCTAAGCTCAAGCCTGTGTACGGACACTCAGAACCCTGCAACCTGCTGTGATACAGCAGCTGGGACTTTTCTACAGAGCGGGGACAACCACCTTGACACTTTTCTGGATGGTGCTCCTGAGCCCTGGAGTGCAGCAGGGGACGGCTGAGATGCGAGCGCAGGCCATGGGCACAGGGTGCTGGGGCTCCATAGCCCCACAGTGGTGGAGGGGGGGTGAATACACAAGTGAGAAAAGCCTTCAGAGTCTTCTGCACCAGTGTATTGACTGGGAATAGGTTGCCCTGGGGCAAAGCTTTCCCAGAAGAGGTGGATCTGGCCGATAAAAAAAAAAAAGGGTTATGTTAACAGAGAGGGGTGTAAGTATAGATGAGATAATGCATCCCAGCACCTACCATATGCTGGGTAACAGACCTTCAGGCAGCAAACCGTGCTGAGCACCGTCAGGCTGGTGAGGCTGCAGAGCCCGAACAAGACCCCGCAGAAGGCGTAGAGGGTGCACACCGCCTGGTTGAACAGCCACCTGCAAGGGAAAGCCTGCGGGGAAACCCAGCCCTTCCCCTCCGCCCAGGGAGGCTGGCTGACAGCCCCCGCCACTCGGCCGGACAGGAATTTTCTCCGTGGTCCCTGCTCTGCAGGAAGGCTGAGTGCTTCCCAGCCCGCTCTCCTAGCGGCAGTGGGTGGTGGGACCTCAGCCACTGGTCCCACACCAGAAGCAAAGCCAGCCATGTGCAGAGTGGCTGCCATGGCTGCACGGATACCGGCACCTGATTGCCCAAGAAAACACGGGCATGATCTTGCTCCTGATTTGTTCCCCGAGCATCCCAGTGACAGGCACAGATGGAGCCATGGGTGTGGGAGCTGCCCTGATCCATGCCAGCGCACACCACTGCATGTATTATGTGGGTGCCAGCTCAGAAACCCACCACCGAACCCCTTTTGCAGCAGGTCTATGTGATAAACCAGAGGGACAGGGAACAGGAAAGCAACCTGCTGTGGGATGGGTGTCTGTGAGGTTACACAGTGCCCCAATGCCACCACACTTACTCCTTGGGTCCCTGCAGACCCCTATCAGGGATCTCCCCATTTCAAGACAAGGTTTGCAAACTGCAGCCAGGGCCGTTGGCCAGTGAAGAGCCACTTCCACAAGGTACCTGTGTGCAAAGAAGGAGGAGGTGGCCAAGGGGAAGAGCGTCACTGTCATGCTCAGGTCACTGATGGCCAGGTTGACGATGAAGAACTCGGCAGGCTTCAGCATGGACCTCTTCTGATAGGCCACCAGCAGGAGCAGCGAGTTCCCAGAGAGGGACACAATGCCTGTGGAGAAGGCAGAGGAACAGTGCTGTCCGTAACAGCCAGGAAAGGAGCCAGGATCACCTTGAGAAGTTTGGAAGCAAACACCGGAGATGTCTACAGAGGGTGGAAAGGGCTCCAGGCCTCCCTCTCTGGAGCGAGCTGAGCAGGGGAGCCCCCAGGACCTGCAGAGCTCTGTGAGCACATCTGGAGCTGCTTTACATTGAATTTGATCCTTTCCCCTTCCGGACATCCTACAGAGGAGTTTGGTAGGAGGGCAGTGATGGGATGAGACTGCAATAGGCTCCGGGTGCAGGATCTGGCCAGACTCACTTCTTCCAGCTGGAAGGAGCAAGGGGGGCACTTCCTTCCAGCTAGATAAATAACGGGAGCTTTGTGCGATTGCTCTTCTGATGTGAGGCCAAGGAGCTGAGCCCCTTCGCCTTTTTAATTTCTTTCTGGCAATGTCACTCCTGTGAGTCTGTGTTGTCCAATATCATGGTAACAAAATAAACAAGAAGAAAGGCATTATGAAGATCAAGAAAAACCTAGACTAAACAAAAGAAGGCTCTGTGTTTGCTATTAGTGTATTTAAAAACAACAGTGGTGATTAAAATTTTATAACAAGGGCTTTCTCTTTTTTTTTTTAATTATGTAATTGTGCTTTCATTGGAAAGAGGTTTCAGTGTCCTCAGAAGGGGAATCTTTGCTGGTCTTGGGGCAGGTTGGGTAGGACAAGACTTTCTCCCTAATGGATTAGGCTGTAAATTAAATACCATGGTAAGAACCAGCTTCCAAAGCTGCTGAATGGCCAACATTAAAGTTCCTCTCAGGAACAGGATTCCCACACAAGACCTGGCCAAATCCAGGGCTTTGGAGTTGCTGGAGGGTAGAGTACTGAGATGTTTGTCCTCGTTCCCAGCATTTTTCCCACAGAGCTAGTCTCACATCTGTACTAAGTACATTTGATTAGCTTTACTAACTCCTAGGAGCTGTAGGTGCCTACAGGACTGCTGGCAGTCCCAGTGGCATGAGCATCCCTTGGGTCCCCCATCCTCACAGGCATGAAAAACTTTTCTGGAATCTGGGAGACAACTTGCTCAGGGCTCAAGAAACTGGAAGGTTTTTCTCTGCCCATCAACCACTTCTGGCCCACACCAACCAGGGCTAGGCCACCTCAGAGCATGTCCCAGCCCCTCAATTTTGCCCGCTGGCTTTCTGGTACCAAATCACAGGACATTCACCAGCATCTTCTGAAAGCAAGGGCCAGCTAGAGGACCAAATCACCTTCAATAGTCATGAAGCTGGCAATGCTAACAGAGAGTCCCTGTCACATCAGGTGGCTGCAGTAGGAGTTACTACGCACTCCTGAAAGGTTGTTCTTCAAATTCCAAATATTTAAAAACATAAATGGTACTTGCAGTTCCCCTGAGAGGGGAATGCCATCATCAGGCTTTGTCCAGATCATCCTTTGGAGTAACGTGGGGAGGGCCAGTTTGATTATTCTGCTAACGACTGAACGCTTCTGGAAGCATCAGTGAACGCAAAAGGCCTGAACGCCTCTGACAGGCAGGCAACTGGGCTGCCCACAGCAGGGAGAGTATAACAGGCTGTCTTTCCTTACCAAAGACTAAATAGAGCGTGCCAAAAATCAGGTCTTCTCTCTCCGATAAGGTGGAGATGAACACCGAGGCATTGGACACATTTCCCATCTGCAAAGCAAGATACAGATACAAGTGAGAGTGAATTTTGGCCAATCAAGGAGCACTCAGTTCCCGCGGTTCCTGGGGAGAACAGCTCTGCAACATGCTCCGGGCATGGTGCTACAACCAAGGCAGCAGCGTGCCGCCCCCCGGCCCACCGCTGCAGGAGGTGGCTTCGTTAACGCTGCGTGCAGCGCTGGCCGAACCAGCTGGGCAGGGGGCCGCTAATAGGATCAGGCTGGTAATCTCACTTGATTACCATTTCTTCAATTACAGATTTTACTGATTAGCATTAGCCTTTGGATCTAAATTTTCTTTGCAAGTCTCAGCCATGCGCTGACTGCAGCAGGCGCCGCGTGTTTGGACACGGGGACCGGCTGCTCAGAGCTGGAGGCTTCGTGTTCTGCCAAGTCCCCCACCTCCTCCCAGTTTACCCAGTCCTTTGCGTGCCTCTGCCTGTCCCTGTGTCCACATCAGCAGAGAGGCTTGGCCCAAACTCTCTTTGCGATGCAGCCAAGACCTGTTTGTGTGCCATCCCGGCGGCATATTAATTGCCTCTGCTGTGAGACGTGCACTGTGCGTGCTGAGAAGGGCCCACGCAGACACAGGGACTTGCAACAAGCTGTTCATCAAACCCCGTCCCAGGAGACCCCACGGCTGGGGACAGAAAGGAATTGTCACCCCGATCATCACTGCTCCTGGCTGGGACCTTCCTTCTCCAACTGTACCCGAGTCTGATCCGTGCTGCCAGCAGTGCAGGCGGTGGAGAACTTGAGGGTGAACACATGTATTATCAAAAAAAAAAAAAAAAAGTAGTAAAAAGTCATTCCCTTTCTCAGGGTGCCTGACTCAATCATTGAGTTTTATCGGCCTAATTAGTTTCCCTGTTATTTCACGCAGCTGAGCCAAAGGTTCCCAAGTGCTTAGGAAGTTAATAGGGGGTAGTAGAGCAGAACAGCAGACGTGTTTCAGTATAGTCACTCCCTTCACTGATAACAAATAAATGGAAAAATATTTTGTTCAGGTGACGAAAAAAAAAATAGAGGGGGCGAGGGAAACTAATGGTTTAATTATATGTTTCAATAGCTGTTAGCTTGCTTGCTGGGATGTTTAATGCATGCAGTATTCCTGCCTCCTTCCCCAAGGTCCCTACCTGCATGCCGCAGGAGAACCGAGAACAGCGTCCTGCCGGGGAGCAGGGGCTGGGAAGCAGCTGGGGACAGCCACGGCACGGTTTAACCCTGACAAGTGGCAACGGGCTGCTTATTCCTGCCCCATAGCCTGTCTTCATGGGGCCACACTGCGAGCTGGAACAGGGAAGAGATTTGGCCTTACGGGGAGGAGGTGAATAGCAACGCTAGCCCAGCACAGATCCCTGCCTGACCTCTAACTGCCGTCAGGCGGCTTGGGAGCTATCGCATGGGCCAAGAGCCGGGGGAGACGGAGCCTTTCTCTCCATGAGTTTTGCTGACATTCTCCCCCCCTACTTTTCTCTTGTGAGACTCCACCTGGAATGCTGCATCCAGCTCTGGAGCCCCCAACATAAGAAGGACATGGACCTGTTGGAGCGGGTCCAGAGGAGGGCCACGAAGACGATCAGAGGGTTAGAGCAGCTCTGCTATGAGGACAGGCTGAGAGAGCTGGGGGTGTTCAGCCTGGAGAAGAGAAGGCTCCGGGGACACCTTATAGCAGCCTTCCAGTATCTGAAAGGGGCCTACAAGAAAGCTGGAGAGGGACGTTTTACAAGGGCATGTAGTGATAGGACAAGGGGTAATGGCTTCAAACTGGAAGAGGGGAGATTTAGATTAGATCTCAGGAAGAAATTTTTCACTCTGAGGGTGGTGAGGCACTGGCACAGGTTGCCCAGAGAAGCTGTGGAGACCTCATCCCTGGAAGTGTTCAAGGCCAGGTTGGATGAGGCTTTGAGCAACCAGATCTAGTGGGAGGTGTCCTTGCCCGTGGCAAGGGGGTTGGAACAAGATGATCTTTAAGGTCCCTTCCAACCTAAACCATTCTATGATTCTGTGACATGGACTTCACGGAGCAACTACCTTTGTTATCTGTACCCAGGTGAAAATGCACGCCTCACATCCAAGGCTGCATTCAGACAGATGGAGCTAATTACTTGAAGTACGAGTAAATTAGCTTTGAGTGTAAATGCATTTTAAGACACTACTTGGTGTTAAACTGCCAAGAGATCCTGCCAATAGTTCTTCACTCTCTGTGTTACTGGCCCATACAGCCAAATACTGACGGACCACGGTTCCTCTGGTCTACTTCATGGCTTTCTTGGGTTAGGTGGGCACACAACCTATGGGATGTTTACAGTTCACATAGTCCCACTTGCTACTTTTCAGTGAGCCTTTCTCAAGCATCTGATGTTAAGCAATCAAATATTTTTATGGTTGGTGCCTACATACCATGAGTATGATGGAGTTGCCCCTGGAGGCCAGGCTGGATGATGGTTAATTTAGTTAATGAGAGCTGCAATGGTCATCCACGGTTCTCAATTGACTCTGTTGAACTGCTGGCCTCCCTGGATGGTTCCTGCTCTCCTTATGAACACAGACGGTGGAAAGCAAGAGGGACTGGTCTGTGCAAAACAGTCCCAGCAAGTGTGTGCTCCACAGAAAGAGGTGTCATGCACTGAAGACAGAAGGAGCAACAGCAAGCCAGGCTTTGGCTTGCTCGCTCTAATAGACATGGCCAAAGCCCTTGTGCTGCTGGCAGACTCCCACATCCTTGAGACATGTTTTGCCCAGGTTACTGGCTTGACAGCTTGATGCAAATGTGATTTTAAATTAAGCTCCATTTACACCCTCCTGCTAAACTGACAGGCTCTCAGGAAGCTGTGCAGAGAGACACTGTACTGGTCTGGAACACCCCACCCTCCTGCCTGGGTCTGGAAAGTCTGGCCAGTGGCACTGTGTGGACATCGTGAGAGCAAACAGGCACAGCCAGGAGGTCTAACCACTTCTGCTTGGGTTTCCTCGTACAAAAGAGCTTCCTGACACAATCTTTATCTTCAGAGAAATGACCACCACACCTGGGATTTTTCCAGTCTTCTGTTGTGCAAAGCAAAGCACTCATTTAACAACAGCACGTGCTTTACCAAGGAGCTAAACTCCAGCTGTTATCTGCGGGGTTGGAAGAGGCTGCTAGCGCTTGGGGTTTGATATTCCAGCACCTATGGGAAAAAGCACCCAGCGGCGTGATTGCCCAGGCAGGCTGACAGCCACACACCTGGTTTGCTACTTGAACATATCAAATGTCCCCTGTCTTGTTACCAGTACGTACAAATACAGTACGGCAGCTTCTCATCATTACTTGTATTTATGTACAAGCAGTTTTGATGTTCAGCATTAAAAATTCGTTACCTTTTAATACTTGCCTGCTAAAATATGTAAGGAAAATAGTAACATTTGCATCTTAGAGGCTTCCTACTTTAAATAATACAGTGTTGGTGTCAGAGCAGCAACTTGACTTGGAGAACTTCTCCTTGCCAGCCCAGCACACACTTTGCAGGTGCACACTCCCCTGATCCGCTTTTCCGGCTGGTGGACATCGCGCTCTCAGTTCTGCTTTAGCACTGGGGTAGCCTTGGACCGCTCTAACACATTTGAATGTCCTCATTTGCGTGATATACTTCAGCTGCATCACTTCGCTTTTCTTAGCAAACATAATTCACAAGGTGCTTGCTTTACACCCCTCCTACCCTCTCCCTGTTCATCTTGCCTGCTCACGGTGCAGAGCACCAAGCCCTGTCAGCGTGGCCCCACGGCAGCAGATGCTGCTCGTGAGAAGGTCACGAGGAGTCACTGTAACCTCCATCCGCTCGCTTGGGCTTTCCAGCTGCTCTGGGCAGAGTGCAGACTCCCTGGTCATCCCTGTAAACGTCTCCACAACGTAATTACCGGGGCACGCAAGGTTGGACTCTGAGCAGCAGTGGGCCAAGATCCACCTTGAGCTTTGCTTAGAGGGAAAAGGGTTCAGGCAGGAAATTAACCCAGCTAATATTAACTTGGGAAGCTGCGCGCCATTCCTCAGCCTGCGCTGGGTACCCAGGGAAGCAATTCACTGCCTGATCTTTTTGCACTTGCACCACACTAAAAGCTTCTCAGAATACCTGGTTTGCTCAGCTCGCCACCTGCTCGCAGGCTTTCCCTTACAGGCTGATGTTGAAGGTGACTGTCCCCTCTCCGTGTCCTCAGCATGACTGATGGCACCTGCAGCTCTGCGAAGCTCCTCCTTGCCTGCCCCACCGAGGCACTGGGACGTGCCGGTGTCCAGCCGGGGTGGCCTTTCCCATTTGCTCCCTGGGAGCTTGGGAAATCGAATCGACAGGAAGCCTGAGTGGAGCCCATGAATCCCAGAGGCACCAGCACAGAGGTGACGCCAGGCAGCTTTAAGCTGTCCCTCCTCGCCCTGCTCTGTGCTGGGCCCATCTTCCCGCAGATATTAAAGCAATAGCAAAACTGTGGTTACCTGTTCTGGGAGGCGGGTAGCCCCAGGCCCCGTCCCTCCGGTGTGCTCCCTCTGCAAGGGCAGCCTGCAGAAACCAGCCCAACAGTGCTCAGTGCGAGCCGGGCTCGGGGCAGCAAGTGCACACTGCTTCATTGCAGGCAGGCTACAAAATCATCTAGGAGGTGAGCACAGCGGTCCCAGGGGTGGGAGGTGATTGTTTTCTCCCTTTATGAGATCAATCATTTCAATAAAAGGATGTTCCTGGAACTGACCCTGCGATGTGAGCTCCTTGCAAGCACTCCGAGTGCTTTTGCACCCAGGATTCAAGCCAAATCTCTCCCTTTATTGACTGTCCAGTGGAGACTTAAGTTCTCCCTTGAGATTTTTCACTGATAATCCCAACTTGTTGGACACAAGTGCTGGAAATCCCTGGCAGGAAAAAGGGAAACATTTCCCAACCTTTCTTCACTTGCACTGTGCAAACCTTGTCCCAAGCCTCAATTCCTCACCATACTACACAGTGACTCATAAGGAACAGCAAAATAAATGGGGTTTGTGTTCAGGTTGTGTTTAAAACCTTGTGAGTCATTTTATCTTCAGGAAAAAGCAGCAATGGCAAATCTGGGCTTTAGTGGAAGACTAAAGTTTGCCAGCTGCAAGACAGACAACTAGGAGATCTAAGGCTGTAACTGAAGGGAGCAGGCGGTACTGACGGGATGCTACTGGATGAGATTTCTCCATCGCAAGGAAGCAGAAAAGGTTGGAGCCCAACTTCTCCCTTTTTCAGGCCACCCTCTAAAAGGTTTGTGAGGAAATGGGCTTTTTTCCTCCTCACCAGCACATGCAGGAGCAGACAGGGCAGGGTGAGAACATCACTCTGATGCATATTCATAATTGTCAGGGTGAAAAAGCTGCTTCAGAGTATTTAATTTCACAGCTAACGAAAATCCAATCTCAATGTACTTTCTATGATGAATGTCCTTAGGAGCCCACCTCTCCCTTCCTTGTGTGCCAAAGCATTTTAATTGATGCTAAGGTTAAATTTATTAGAAAACCAAGTTATTAGACCCACGCTATGACACTGTGGATGTGGAAAGGGAAGGAGGGAGAAGGTTTTGCTACATATTCATCAGCTTCTAAGTTTCTCTTCAGAATTTCTTGAGAAAGTGACTGTTTCTTTCCCCTTAACCACAAACAGATGAAAAATGGACAGAGCTCCCCGAGGCACATTTTGGATGTGAGATATGAGCCTATGCCTTTGGGATAAATGCACACACCATCAGGCTAGCTCTGTCTGGGGCAGAGTTACACCACTTGTCCATACAAGCACCTTCGGTGTTGCTTGTTGCCCTGACCATCCCCACGCACATCAGACCGCAAGGAAGGGAGCTGCAGTTTCTGGTGATGAGAGCCCTGCAATGGTGCAAGCTGGGCCAAGGGGTCAGAGAGCTGGAGCCATGTCCCAAGCTGCAGAGTGGCACCCGGGAACGGGACTGGGACTCACTCACCCTGGGAGCAAAGTTGGTGCAGAGGAGAATGAATCCAGCAGGAGAGGAGGACATTGAGGTGCTGGAGACTGGCAGCCCCCCTTGTACTATTGGGTGGGCAGGAGGACACAGCACTGGTGGTGAAAGAGGGCTGCTGGGTTCACCTCCTCCACAGAGCATCCCGAATGCTAAATGCTTCACAGCACAGTGAAAATAATCTCCCTTACTCTGATGTGCTCTTTGGAGGGTAAAGAGTGTCCGTGGTACGGGGACAGGTGATTTATACCTCCCTGTACCAGACCGAGTGACTCTGGCCATGAGAATGATGTCCTTCATTAACCTAATTGGAAACAACCTTTATTTAGGGCTGAGCAAATCATTCCTGAAATTCTCATAATGCATAGTTCTCCCCTAGGCCATATTTCATTCTTCCTCAAGAGCCCTTGGAAGCAGGCATGCTGAACACAGCACACGCACACCGCCTCTCCAGGATGCTTCAGCAAAGCATACGTGTATTAAAAACATGGAGCCTGGGAAAAAGGAGGGGACTATGGTCACACAGCTGCACTGGTGACGAGATAGGGCAAGGCCCAGCATAAACAGTCTGGAAGGAATTGTTCCTGCTCCTCAGCGTGCATGTACACACGCAGCAAAGGGAGGAGAGAACTGGCAAAGCTTGCAGGACTTTATTTCCTTCAGATCCCTGGCAGGTCTCCATCCTGCAATACATCAGGGGAGCTGCAAGTGTCCTGTGAGATCAAGCTGGCAAAAAGTAACAATAATCCAGGGCAGCGGAACTTCTATTTCTGACATATTACTTGGGATAGGCCTTATTTTTATGGTTGTGCTTGAGCTATTTGTAAAGCACACATCTCATTGTAATACAGAAAATGATAAAAATGCATCTCTTGCACTGATAGATATGCTGATGTCATTGACACACGGACAATAATTCAGTTTTATAGAAATATGGAGAGCTACATTTTTGTGTCTGAATGTAAATCATAAACTAGATCCTGTAAACTTGCCGTAGCTACGTGCAGCGTACGGGCCAGCGAAGCTAGCATCAGTACAAAAACTATTGCAAAAATCTCAGACTTTTCCCTGCTGCTTTCACCTGGGGCTTGTAAAGCCTTTCCCCCCAGGGGAATTAGGAGGTGGTGCACTTGTCTGGGCTCCTCTGTGAGGGGGATGCTGGGACCTCTTCACACCTGGCCGCAGGAGGTGCTTACAATGTCTTTACCCTTGTGGAAAGAAGCCAGTGAGTAACCTGCTTCCCGGCCCGTTCACAAACCTGTTCCAGTTCTGCCTGTCTGCTGGGAAGCCGCCCCGAGGCCCCCCGCTCTCTGAGCTGCGCCCTCAGGGGAGCGTGCGGCAGAGGGGGAACCTTGCACAAGCCTCCCCCTCTGCTGTCACGTTTAGTGGAGGGTCACAAGCCGCAGAAGCGTCAGTGCGGGTACTAAACACGTTCACACTCGTTTCTGACAGAAACAGCTGCTGGAGTTTTCTTCCACCTCAAAAACATTTCAAAAACTCGTGACTATGCTCAATCAAGACTAAATCTGTAACTCCTCTGGGAGGGAATTCAGACGAGAACGTCTCATCGGGGCTACCCAGCCAGCACAACGCAGCCCCTTAAAATCAAACTGCTTGGCCACGTAGTCTTTGGGCGTACAAAGCTGCTGTTGAATTTGATTTAAGCTCCATTGCTCAGACTCTGTTCTGAGAAGAGACAGACTGTGAAAGCTCCTTTCCCCTCAATTTAATCAGACTTCAAAATGAGATGAAGTTTTCCAAGCAGCTGCTGCCACAGGTACATTAACAGGAAACCCTCGTATTCTGCATCCCAGACCCTATTCTTGTGTTCACAGGAAGAATCAAACCTAAACCTACATCCCATGTCCATACCTGACACCCGCGAGGACACTGGCATGGCTGGACTGGCCTGATCACATGCACCTGAAAAAACATACATTTTATTTTGTGTGGTTGTCGGTTTTGCCCTTTTCCTCTCCAGCCTTGGACAGTTGGTTTTCTTCAGCCAACGCACCACAAAGCCAAAGCCTTTCTTGGAGAGGAGGAGGAAACCTGATGAGTCTGGAAACTCAGCTGACCTCCAGTCTCTTTCAATACTAAATAGCAGGAATCGATTTCTGCAACTCTGCACAGGGGAAGCTTAGACACTGCTGCCTGCCTAGCAAATAAAGCAAGCCTTAAAAAGTCATAGGAGCAAAAAAGCATAGCTGAGTGACTGCTCAGGATCTGAAGGACAGACTGCAGCGTAAGGAAGGGCAGCCCCCAGTCCCCTACCCGAAATCACTTCGTACATGACAGAGTTTTCCTCTGCCAGGGCTGCCCATCCCCGTCAGTTACGGACAAAACAAGTCAGCTTTCTGCCTCCCCCTGTTAGCCACCCCGGACTCTTGCAAGCCCCTTTGAGAAGGGGCGCAACCCCACGCGCACACGCACCGTAAAGCTCTCAGTGAGATGTGTCTCACACACACCGGTGCCCAAGGCTGTCCAAGGCGGGGAGCAGAGGTCGCACCCAGGGCTGGCACTGCCGGTCCCCATGCCCACCCGGGGACACGCACTGCCCCGCTGCTCCATCACCCTCCGGGGGAGCGTGTCTCTCACAGCCCCGGTGACACAGCTAGCGGTCCCTGCCCTCCTGCACCCGGGGACACCCACGGGGACCGTGTCCTCCCCACACCCAGGGCCGGGGATGCTCGGGGGCACCGTGTCCCTCCCGCGGATGCCCCGGGCAGTCCCTCCCCCGCGGCCGGGCCCCCCCTTACCTTTCCCGGAGGAGCCCCACGGCTCAGCTCCCTCCGCTCTCCGCCGCCAGAAACTTGTCGGGGCTCCCGCGGCAGTTCCGCGGGGCGGTGGCGGGGCGGGGGAGGCGGGCGCAGGTTCCGCGCCCGCGGGAGCGCGGCGGGAGCCACCGCGGCTCAGCACCGGCGGCGGCGGACAGCTCCGCTCCCGCCGCGCCCGCACCGGGCTCTGCCCCGACCGGGCTCTGCCCGCACCGGGCTCTGCCCCGCACCGGGCTCTGCCCCGACCGGGCTCTGCCCCGCACCGGGCTCTGCCCTTCACCGGGCTCTGCCCCGACCGGGCTCTGCCCGCACCGGGCTCTGCCCTGCACCGGGCTCTGTCCCGACCGGGCTCTGCCCCGCACCGGGCTCTGCCCCGCACCGGGCTCTGCCCCTCACCGGGCTCTGCCCCGCACCGGGCTCTGCCCCGCACCGGGCTCTGCCCTTCACCGGGCTCTGCCCCGACCGGGCTCTGCCCCGCACCGGGCTCTGCCCCGCACCGGGCTCTGCCCCGCACCGGGCTCTGCCCCGCACCGGGCTCTGCCCTGCACCGGGCCCTGCGCCGACCGGGCTCTGCCCGCACCGGGCCCTGCCCCGACCGGGCTCTGCCCCGCACCGGGCTCTGCCCCGCACCGGGCTCTGCCCCGCCCGCGGTGCTGGGCACGGCAGAGGGACGGCGTCCCCACAGCCGGGGCAGCTCTTGTGCTGCAGGGCTGGCACGGCCGGCTCGGCCCGGGCTCCCGCCTTCCCCCGCACCCTGCTCCCCACCAGCACTCAGCCCAGGCACCCTCCTCCCCAGCCGCACATCCCCACTGACATCCCCGCTGCTTTCCTAGCAAGAGAAACTGAGGCACGGAAAGCGTAGTTTAAAGTGGCACCCCATGGCCTCAGCATCCCCAGGCTCACTTTTGCCTCCCCTTGGCCACCTCCTCTCATCCCCCTCAAGGGAGGCAGGCTGGTAATTCACTCACCTCTCCCTGAAGATCTGGCTGGCCACCCGGCATGACCCCATGCTGTGCTGTGAGGTGCTCCAAGGACATGCTCGGAGTGACAGAGGAGACGAGGAGGTGGGGATCGCTGTGCTGAGCCTGTTGCCAATCGGAGCTGGGTTTTGTTTTCCACCCAAATCATTTGACCTGTCTCTGCTTGGCAAAACACGAGTCACGACTATCACTTCACCATGCGTTTTGTTAATTCTCTCCACACTAAGAGCTTTCCCTTGGTTGCCAGTTAGAAATGGGAACAATATCAAAAATCCTACTGTTCATTTTTAGAGCTCCAAATATTGTCAGGACTGCTGGTCAGCTTGGATTCGGGTGCTTAAATTTGCTTCAGAAAGGAACTCCGAAGCTGGAGAAATGGACAGCGATAGCACAGCAATAGCCTTGCGTACTCTACGTGCTTTGGAAAGAGCCTTCATGAGAAACATTTATGGACTAAACAGCTATGTAAATAGATACATACTGAGATTATTATAAACTGAAAGTTAGTTGTTGTTCACGTTCCAGAAACACAAAGGCCTCAGCCAAGTTTGAGGCCCTGTTGTGCAGTCCCCTCCACATGGCCAGAGTTAACCCAAAGAGCCCAACAGCCATCAGGGAACATGCCCCATTTTCTCCCTTTCACCTGGGATAGACCTGTGGCACGCCATTCAGTGACACGCCAAGGGACACAGAAAGTCCTTGGCAGAGTCACAAGCTCAAATAGGAGCAGCAGCACTTTCCACTCCACACCGCGCCGTACACAGGGACTGCAAATGGTTACTAAACTTTGTGGGCATGTTTGCACAATTGCATTATTTTTTTAGCATAGTTTCCTTGGGAAACAGACCTCCATCTCAGTCTGTCTTTCCTCAGCAACATTGCTCCTCCCCAATAGCACTTCATTCATCAGCCGTTCTCGCCCAGATTTGGAAGAGGGATTGAAGTCCTTGAGATAATTTAGTTCCCACTTGGTTTGTGCAGCGGGGAAAGACCCAAAGGAGCTGGCTGAGAAGGTGAGAAAGCTCAGTGGAGATGCCATGGGGCAGGCAGCTGATCAAGCAGCGCCCACAGACCCCTTCTTGTCTGCAAGAGATTTCTCAAGAGAGATGGAGCAGCCAGGGCGTACAGAGGTGACAAGACAGAAAACCACACCTGCAGGAAACTAGACCTCATGGAACAGCTTTTTTTCTTAAAGCCTAAGCACGCGGTAAGCCGTGCTTAAACCCAGACCTACCACTCTTTTAACATTGCTTTTTTATGGCAATGGTTGAGGCACAGAAAAAGTCTTTAAAAGCATACGTTTGATCTGGGATTTAACCAACAGGTTGATTTCTAGAAACTAAAATTGACCTGAAGCATAGTTCTTTGTTGTGAATCCTAGAGATTTTGGTGTAGCCTTTGTTATATCAAGCATCTAATTTTGTTTTCTAAGGTCTGCCTTCTTCTTCCTCCCTCTCCCCCACCAAAAAAAAAAAACAACACAAAAAACAAAAAACAAACCCAAAACAAAACAAAAAACCCAGAAAGAAATAATGAGTATTTGAGCTATCAGTCCCCCAAAGGAACAAGAGCCCAGTCGACAGAAGATGACCACAGGACGCTGGCAGGATTACAAAGACAACAGAAGAGGTATGTCAAACCTACACAACGTCACCTGTCCCAGAACTAATATTTCTGGCTGCCAGGCAGGAGGCTCTAAAGCGGACAAGGCTTCCCATGCTGGTTACAGCCTGCGATCGGGCAGGCGACTCAGAGCGCCCTGCTCCCCCTTCAACACCAACATTAATCACAGCATTGGCACTGTAACCCTGTTTCATTTTTCTCTGTCTCTCCCTCTCGGCCCCATGGGGCACAGGCGAAGGCTAGCCAGAAGTTTTTGATCCCTCTTTGGTCACCTCCTGAAGAGACCTGCTCGAGTTCAATCTCGAGACTGTAAGTACTTAGTTTTGCTCTTGATCCACTGGAGCCCATTTGCTCAGCTGAGGCGGCTTTGTACAGCAGATCCTTGTTGGTCTAAGGTCTCGGTTCCAGCAATGCCTCCAAAAGGGACCAGGGTTTAACCCTAAATGCCTGTTTAAGCCTGTTTGCCTGTCAAGAACAGCTTCCCTGTTGGAAGAGACTTTCTCCAGATGCTTTTGTAAGTCTGTACTAATCAAATCAAACAAGCCTTTTCATGCAATTAAACATTTAGGTTTTTAAGCATACAAATACAGAATTTGCAGCATAATTGCAGAAAACTGAGGGGCATAGCAGTGAGCACAGGAACATGGGAACTCCCCTGCTCATCGGTGAGCCAGGAGAACATTGCAGCAGCTGGTAGCACCTCCCCTTTAACAATGCCAGCCTCCAGACCTAGGAGCAAGCGTTCCAGGTTCTGCCTCTGAAATGAAGCTTATGGGCTCTTTTTCTTACAAAGAACTTGAAAATGAAAGCAAACGAACAAAATCAAATTACTGCGCCTCTTCAAAATGGGTATCTAGGTTCTACCAGCTTCCCTTGGCTGAAGGAGAGGGAAGAAAATGCACATGCACACACGTGTGTGCACGTGCTACAACTTTCTGTCCAGAAGAACCCAGTAAGTCGTGTTATAGTCAAAGAATAACACGGCTCACCTCCTAAAGCTTTCAACCAGCTCTACACATAGTGACAAAAATCTATGAAAGTTGCCTTGTTTTGGTGCTGCAGCAATGAAACATTCGATTCACTGCTGCTTGCTCAGGCGTTCAGCCTCTCCGGGCAGGTCGCTGCTTCCTCAGCACGCTGCTCTCCCCCGCGGGGCCGGCTCTCCTGCTCCCCAGCTGGCCCCGTGAGGATGCGGGTATCACTTTTGCACCAGGTGAAGAAGGGACGGTGCAGCCCAGCTGCTCCCCATCAGAGGTGCTTTGGAGCGCTGTGTCCTTGCCCAGCCTCAGCTTAGCATTTCTGCAGTCCAGATGGTGGAAAGTAACCTGAAACTCATATCCCTCTGCCTTTTAGAAACTACCGGCTCGCCACCAGATACAGGACCCTTTCCTGGGAGCACCACATTAAAATGTTGGCAGCACAACTCTGATAGTGTTGGAGATAAGGAGATGAGACTTTGGGAACCACTGGTCTGGCTGTGTTTGGACTTCATTCCCCGTGGTTCTGCCCCTGTGCTGCAAGATGCTGACTGCAAGAATTTGTAAGCGTACCAGTGCGTTCAGTCATTTACACTACAAAATTGTGCACTTAATTCGTATGAGCAAATACTACAAGCTTTTCCATGCAAACTGGGCATTTTGACACACAAGCATTCATTATGGAGATGTGTGTTTACAGCTAATTTACTCGTGTAATAACTGTACATGGAAAATAGACACACAGCCATGCCTCTCCTGCATATCGAGCCTGATGCTGAATACTGTCCCAGCGGCAGTCTCTGGCTGGGAGCGCTCATCCTTACTGCAGTACGTGCTTTGCGATAGTGAGCAGGGAAAACTGTTTTTAAGAGGCCAAGGACAAGAGGATACACAGCCGCGGGCAGTGCTGCCAGTGTCGCCAGGTGCTCAGTTCTCTGTATGTTTCTTCCATCTCTGGCCATTTTTTTGCATTGATGGTGAAATGGAAAAGCATTCCTTGGGGTACCGAAGGGACATAGCAGAGCATCTGTTCTCTGACACAAAGGAGGAGGGATGCTGCTGCCCAGCAAAAGATAGCAAGCCAGCTGATCAGATCTGTAAGGAAGTAACTTAGATAAAGATAAGACAAACAAACATCAGCTGGGGATAGGGAATATTCTGGGAAAACAGTGGAATTTCCCCAATACCAGGAGACTAAAATGATTCAAAGAGGAAAAAAAAAAAAAGAAGAAGAGAGAGAGAGAGAGATTGGTGTGGTGGAGTGTTAGCTCCCATGCTCGCTCTGCTGTGGGACAGGTGTCTGAGAGACCATCCAGCTACAGCATCATCAGAAGAAAATTCCAGCATAATATATAAGATAGTCTAATTACTACATCTAATTATGAGGAAGAGTAAATCACCATGAAAAAATTATCTGTCAAACAGAGTATAAACACGTAATTGACAATCAAACTAAGAGCTGCCATCCATCTTCAGAGGCTGCTGCTGTACATAAAGACACTACTTGTATTCATGAAGTAGAAGAATGCTTCTGGAGTTATTGTAAAGACCTATTAATCAGATAAATCTTTAAATATTTACAAAAACTTGATCCAAAACTGAAAACTTTGTCAAGTATATTTTCTCAAACTGGAGACCAGTAGGACTCCACATTATTAAACTGGATTTTGCTAAGGCAGCTGGACAGATGTTTATAACAGTGCTTTGTGAAACATCTGTTACTAATCTAACTAAAGAATTTTTAATTAGCCATTAATTTCCTCAATAACACAAAAGTCTAGACCACCTGCCATGACCACAGACAGGTCTAACTAAACCAGGGTCCCTAAGAAGGCAGCATTGCCTTCTATGAAGCGCACCTTGCCGCTAAAGCTCAAATTTTTATACCCTTATTCATATCTTGCTCTTCCTCCACCAAAGGCCATGTAAACAAAGTAAAATGGAGTCACTGTCATGCAGGGATGATGTCTTCAACCGGACCTGAGTTACACCCCCACCAAGCACCCCTAGGGCCTCACCCTTACCGTTTTCAGTGAGCAACTCATAGCAATTCTCCAACCTCAGCCTGGAATGCAGCCCAGGCTCAGGAGGTCCCAGCCGGCTCCTTGGGTGGATGCTGCTGGTGAGCGTGAACATCTGCCGTTCAGCAGCCAGAGCAACCTGCGTCCCGTGGCAAGATGGTTGTGTTGGCACTGGTGACAGGTTTGAGAGTGAGCTGTACCCAAACAGGCTTGTTTATGGGCTGTGCTGCTTGGAGAGTGAATCAAGCAGCCTTTCCAGTCTGTGATGGTTATTTTAATGACCAAGGCTGAGATCTTGGCCTCTGCCTTTTGAACAGAATCCCCTCTGGGGATGTGCTACACGCATCCACAAGCTGCTTCAGCTACATAAAAATGCTATTAGGCTTTTGCTTCTTACCGATCCATCGGCCAGGCAGCAAGTGCCAGTTTTATCGCACATAGCTCCTACATTCCGAAACTGTTATTGGTCCTTTCAATGTATTTATCTACTTTGTTTTTAAGAAGTGAAGGCCTGATGGAGTTCAGATTTCCATGTAGGATTTTTACAGCACTGCAGCTGGGAGGTCATTTGTGAATTTATTGGATGTTAGTGCTTTGGTGAGCACTTCCATCATTGATAACAGCACTGACAGACTAAGAGGCAGGACGGACTCTACACCGTTGCAGTCAATCATGAGACTGAGACTATCCTGAAAGCGTTGGACTTTCAGGGTGTGAGGAATTTTGTAAGTGGCCTGTTCCTGATTAGTAATGGCATTTAGTTCATCCCTAATGAACTCCTTGGCTTGAGTTGAGTCTTGAATCACAATTCTCCGCCCTCAGTCTTAAGCCGTGGTGTTTCTCTTCTTTTTTATGAAAACAGACATGATTACACCCACTTTAGAGGTCTCTGGCAATGGCAGTACTGAATACAGTATCAACACAGGTAATTACTCAGCAAAATGTCCATGAAACCTGTATTGTTGGCAGATAACGTTGCTTACAAATAGCTATTCCTACTTACATGAGTGACCTTTACAGGCAAAGAAAGGTGCAGCCTACGCCTTGAACTTAAACTCATACAACTCTTCTAATCACACATTTCAGTTTTAAAAAGGGACAGGCATTTCTATTAGAAAACTGTAAGGAGACAACACTTAAATAAGTATAATGCTTACTTAACATCCAGGAACGTTAGGAACTCAGGTACTGAGCAGCACGTGAAAATATCATTCCCCTTCAGCATGAAATTCTTGAGTTTGAACATTAACATCATTTTAACACACTGAACATTGATGTCAGGAGGAGATAACTGCATATGTGTCACTTGCACATACCATGGCAGCAGTGGCACATCTAAATGTCCAGTGAAACATTTCATTTCCATTCCAATGACTTCTAAGAACAAATCTTACAGAAACCTCTCAAATGAGAAGACGCTCAGCGCAAAGCCAAAAAAGAAGAAATTCTACCACACTTGAACCGTTTCTTTGCAAAGTTGGGTGTTTCAGGTAAAAAAAGGTTTATAAGAAAAAATGAGGCTCGGACTGGAAGGGCTGACGTACAGGAGTATGCTGCTTCCTTGCAGTCTCTGCTGCCGGGACGTTCCTGTCCGGCAGAGGAACAGAGCGGTCAGTTGTGCATGGGATTGCCTTAAAATCACTGCAACTAGATTTTCCAGAGCTTTCAATCGATGCCCTTGGTAACTCAGACCAGCCCCTGGCTGGCACACAGAGATGTTAACTGGACCATGCCCAGTGATCCTGTGCCGGCAGCAATAGATTTTCTTCCAGCATTAGGACTCTCAGTTTCCTTGGTCACTTCTGGTTGCCTCGGTTTCCCTCTCAGAAGAAAGCAGACTGCGGGGATGTTGTGAGGCATAATTTAAATTTGCAGAATGTGTTGACATCACTAGCTAGAGATCTGTTCTGAATGTTTAACTTTTATTTATCATAGCCTAAATGGAAAATCAGTCAGCAACGCACCAATTAAAATTGAACCATTAGAGGAGCCTGCAAGAGAAGCGATGTTTAGATTTTTCATTAAGTAGCAGTGACAGGTACAGATTGGGAACATGTTCCATAGCATGAACATGAAGCCTGGCTGCAACCTGAGGCATAGCAAAGCCTGGAAGAACCACAGTCGTTTGTATGCAAATGACAGTTGTCCGCAGAAACATGAATCAATGACAGGACATGTGTGCAGAGATTTGGAAGCACATTGCTCAATCTCCTACAAAGAGGACGGGAATACTTTTCTCTCTTGTGCACCTAGTTTGTTCCTGCCGAATAAAGCGGCACGTACCGCAAATTGCTCTCATCAATAATCAAGCCAGGAGAGGCAAAAATAGAGTGACAGGGAGCAGGGATCCAGGGCTCAAGTGGCAAAGCAGTTCTGAGGATACTGTGCTCAAAAAACATATCAAAACTATTCATGAGAGAGAGAGGCTTGAATAATCACTTCGTCTTGGTCAGGGAAGACAGAGACTCTGGGGGTGGCCTTGCCCTTCATGGTGTTTCAGACACAAGTCCTTTCCATCATCTCCTGAGCAGGTGAGCAGCAGTGTAATGGGATGGAGAGGTGGAATTAGAGCTGTTGCGCCCCACAGTCGCCCACCTGCGAAGCAGGAGGCTCGGAGAGCCAGCGAGAGGAGGCAGAGCGAACATGTGCGGGAGCAGACACTACAGCATGTCAGCAGGAGATGGAAATTCAAACTCCCGTGTGAAAGGGGACACAGTCACAAATCTGAGAGTGGCTAGAAATAGCACAGCCCCCTGAAAGGGTCTTGCTGCCAGGACAGCCGCAGTCACGAGGAATACGAGTCAGCCAGCTGCGCTGCGCTGCCCAAGCCAAACGCTGCTGTGTCCTGCATTGTCAGGGAGCTGAAAGGAGCCTCGTCCTTCAGTCAAATGAAAAATTAGTCCGTGGATGTATTCATGGGACAAGCGAGCACAGAGACAATTGGGAGGAAACTATCTCAAATACTCACCTGGATTAATGACTCAGAGAACTGTCCAAGCAGCTGTGTCCGATACCAAGGATATCTGCAGGCAGCAAAAGGCTCCGTACCAGATGCAAACGCTATCTCCACCGTGCAGGCCAGCGCTGGCAGCTGGAGGAAGGGGAGTTTCCTAAGAGACAGCTCTATTTTGAGCGTGAAGGGCAGCAACCAAACAGCCATGGGTGGGGTAGAAAGGTCTTGATGTGCAGATGGGCACACTTACCTGCTTTGCCCGTCATGCACAGAGCACAACGCTGCGGAGTACCAGAACAAAAGGGTGAATCTTGCATGACATTCTTGCTAGGGATTCACTTCTGCCCTTGTTTGATGTTCTCCGTACACTGCCATCAGCACAACTGCAGCCCAAATGAGTTTGAGCTAATGGAGAAGCTTTAGGGGGGAGCTGAAGGAAATGGCAACGTTTAGGAGGACTTGCTCCTTTGTTGGCACTTGGTATGAGCAAAAAAAGCTATATAAGACTAAACGAGCCATTCTAAACAATTATTTACCTACTCAGATACTGTTCCTGCGGTGCAACCAAAGTAAATGCCTGTATTGATCAAACACAAAGAAAACGTGGCTGGCAGTGGGCTAATGACCTACCCCATTGCGAGACAGCCAGCTTAGACCTCTGAAAGTCCCTGCTCCTAGATGCCTCTTCCAGCCTCTAGACAAATTGCATCCTTAAAACATCCTGTCTCAAAGCACAGTACGAAGTTGTTTATTTTTCAAGGCACAGAAGTCACAGAGATTAGATGGTGGGAACACTGCCCACCAGCCAAAGCCAAACTCGCAGCCAAAGCCAAGGTGGGGCCTTCACAAACCTATACAAACACAGAAAACACTGTCTCAACGTTGATTTCCCTCATAATTCCCAGAATTAGAGGTAACATACCATCAGGTTCCCACTAACATTTATCACCTCCACAGAACTATTGGATAAACCCTTTTTCCAGCATTCCTCAGCCTGTGTTGGGAACTCGTTTTCCCCGAACAAAGACATTTCTCCCATCTGCCTTCTTCCAGCCCTTGTATTGTCCTGCCCGTTGCACGGCAAGCTACAGACCTCACTACAGACATCCGCAGGAACAGCTCCAAGCTCTGCTACTGAACTGCTCCGTAACTTCAGGCAAGTGACTGAAACTCTGCCTTGCTACCTCCATCACGTAACACCGACAATGCACGTTTTGCAGCTCTTGGGGTGATATGAAGCTTTGGTGGCCATGACTGAGATGAAGGCTTAGGTCAGTACAAATCCTCACTTGTGCTTCCTTAATTACAGATGAAACTTTTCACTGACAGAGCTGGTATTTAACCCCTTGTGAAAACCCTACTATTAAACCCATTTACTGGTAAGCGCTCAACAGGACGGATAACACGGACGTGACTTGCCTGCAGCCCATGAATGGCCTGAGAACATGAAACCCCAAAACTACTGGCACAGTGATGTTTTAGTCAGGTTTGCCACAGGAAATTTTAAAGGAATATCTGCAGCTGCCAGGCAAAAATTCATTCAAGACAATCAACAAAGAAATTTTGAAAGAAATTTATAGTCTTCAGTAAGTGATAGACCAATATCTCACAGAATTATCAAGTATAAGGAAAGGTCTATAAAAATAAGTAGTGATGAGTTGAGTGGATCATTTGTGAAGGAATAGAGCCCATGAAGGATAACTCGGGGATTATTTCAGCTAAAAACAGGGACCTGCAAGTAGATTAATTTTGAATACAGTGGAAAACACAGAACTGATCCACTAAATAAACGCATGGAACTGAAGAGAGGTCTTTGGATTCTGCTCAAGTGGCTGGTTTATGCCCCTTACATAGAGGCTCAAAGGGACTAAACACAGCAGATACTTTGTAAGTCACATCCCAGCTCCGCTGCCGTGCACGAGCAGGGCATCTTAGTGAAGCATTATTGTCCCCACTTGGCAGAAAATTTGTGAAGACCAGTTGAGAGGTCTTCAAGCCAGCCAGCTGCAGCTAAAGTGTTGTATACTACCACTCTTGGCTTCCACTCAGACCACAAGAGCATTTAATTTTAGAGAGCAAACAGAGAGCAAAGAATAAAAGTGCTGATTTCAATTGCATTCATAAAGCAGACAGTGTCCTAAGCTTTAGAAAAGACAGAGCTACAACTTAATCAACGAGGCCAAAGATATTTTCCTAAAAACATGCTCCTAACATTTGACCTCGATAACAGCAGATTGAAAGATAAATTCTCTTTCAAGATAGGCTTGGTCAGATTCATAAAGACAAAGAAAATAACCATAAATAGGCACAGAAGAAAATTCTGAAGCAAAATTGCCTGTACATAGAGCGAGGTTCTCTGTAAAGCCTCATGCCCTCTCTCAGTACTCCACAATTACTTGGCTAGAGCAGGGATGTACCAAAACAGTCACAGTACGTCATACTAATGAAATAATCTGGAAAGCATTACTTGCAGTTCCGTTGCCCTCCCTTTCGGTGAATCATGTCATCTCACTGGGCCTATGTTTCCCCACCTGCAAACAGCATTAACAGTATTTATTTTGCACACAGTGTGGTATGAGGTTCTGCTTATTACCTGTCTGTGCATGGCTCTGAAATCTGCACGCAATGAGTTTTTCAGCATGCCAGTCGCATTTTCTCCTTTGGTATCTCCCAGGCACATTTTGTACTTACTAATCCTCCCCATCAGCCGGTCGTGCCGTGCTGTGTCAAGTGTCTCACAGATGTCTGCGTCCATCGCTTCCTGTGCGCAACGCTGCTCACTGCATCATCACCTTAAAAGCCGGGGTAGAAATCTCACTACATTTGTCTGACAAGATTTAGCCACACTGGCTGATTTTTATCAGCTCGTCTTTCTCCCGCTGCTTTGTGCTCTCATCTCATTTTATCATCGCTAGGTTCTTACCTAGCCTGACTAAGGTCAGGCTCACCGGCCTGTAATTTCCTGAGTACGCCTGTGCTGACGAGGCAGCTCAGCATCTTTGCAAGTGGGTTAGGGACAGATTTGAAGGGTAACATTTTGTGAGAAACAACGCTAGGTGATGGCATTCATTTAAGACAGATCTATGCTACAAGCTACACATACTGTTGCCCAACTTCCTACCATCTGTACACCAAATTTTCAGCTTTATGTTAAATAGACATTAATCCCATGCTTGTATACTTAGGTGGAGGCATGAGATAACACATATGTTGCTCTTGAGATGCGCTTCCCCCCTCACAATTTGTGCTTGTGACTGTAATGGAAATATATATTAAAATATATGTTTCTGTTCTTGTATTTGGCTTTTCAGTGCCACCCACAATTCCCAGTGCCTGCATATTCTGGCTTCTCACATCCCACTTGTCCGCTGTGCTTTGAATGCTGCCTGCTACTTAAAGTCCAGCTGGCCGGAATTTAACCCTTAACTTTCAAGATCCTCTCCCAGGCGCTCTCTAAATCAGCCCTGTTCAGCTCCACAGCCCTAGAGAGGATACTGCAAAGCATCCCCGGGAGCACTCTGGGGGCTGGATCCCACCCGACGTCGGCACTGCCAGGAGGAAACAGCCAGCACAGTAACCAGGGTGCTCCCCCCACCACCTTCCCCTGCCCTGAAGAGCTCATCTCACGCCTTGCCATAGTTGCTCAGCAGTCAAACTTTAGTGAAGAGACCAAAGCAGAGGGGAGCCAGGCAAACACTTGTGGAGCAACAAGCTGAAGATCCTGGAGCAGGCTCTAGTGCTGGGAGTCAAGGGTTAGCACATGCCTTGGGGTGACTTTCCTAGGATCAGACAAAAGCCTGGAAAGCAAAGGGCATAAACCCCAAATATAAGCAGGCAGCACTCAGACCAGCTCAGAACCATCTGCAGAGACTGTAGTTATCCTGGTCACGATGGGGGATACCCGACAGTCGCCTTTAAACATGAGTACAGAGAAAACTCTTCCAGCTCATGGCTATTTATAGCCATGATAAGGGCTGAGCTGTGGGGATGGCACTAAAGGTCTGTGTGTTTCATGAAGTTATCTCAAAGGGAACAGACGTGCCGAGATCAAAGAGCACTTACTAGCTCAGCCGTTCCTTGTGTCCTTTGACTGTGGTGTCTCCTTTATACCACGTACCTGCCTGCTTTTCCCAACAAAACTGAAAAAGATTCGAATGCTTTTAGGCTCCATTGAACACATTAGGCCTAGAAGTCTCATTTTCTGCAAAATCTCTGCAAGCGTGCAGGCAGATCCATTAACATTCACCATGTCTCACATTTGCATTGCAAAGTGGAACTGGTACACCCAGCGCTGGCAGACCAGTGCGTGCCTCATGGCCTTCAACACACCCACACAGGAGCAGAATCCTACTGGCACTAAGGTGCATTGGTGCCAAGAATTTGGGTTTGGTCCAGGAAAGGAAAAATTTAGTATTTTAAAATCCTCTTAGGTCTCTCACTTCACTAAACTATTCTGCAAGGCTTTCCGTTTCATTAACAACTCCAAAGGCCGATTTTCTCAATACTTTCAGCTCTTCCAGAGATCACCAAAGGAGCGCGGGTCTCAGTTGCACCAGGATGCTGTACATCATGCTTCAGTTCGCAATGCCACCCGGCCACGTGACAAATCAAGCAGGTTCCAACCTATGCAAATAGAAGTGCATGAAGATCTGTGCGCTGTGGTTTTGCACAAGGGTCCACATGCGTGAAATGACCTGACAAGAAATATAACCTCTGTAGTGGTGAACAAGGCTTCATCTGTAAGAATTATGGACTAGATTCTCAACTGGCATAAATCAAACACAGCTTTAAGTGACACCAAAAGAACAATACATAGCAGCTGACAAAGGGTTGTAACGAAACCAAAGAAAAAGGCAAACATGTAACCAGAAAACTGGTTATTCTTCAATATCCTTCCTTCCCAGCTCTGTAACACACACAGATGCCCCAATACCACCTCCTGTCTTCTTTGAAAGCCACGTACTTGTGTTCTTCCCAGCCCTACCTGCTCCTCCCACAAGAGCTGAAAGTTAGCTACCAGCTTGACAAAAGCACTGGGAGGTACCATTCTCCTTAGCACGCCGCTTGTGCCAACTCGTATCTTAACATGCTACAAAAGAATCACTATCTTGTTGCTCAAAACACTGTGGAAAGACAGAACTTCCATCGACGCCCTGTGTGTTCCCTAGCCCTGAGAGCAGCACTGCTGGGAAGGGCTGCACGCCGAGCCCTACGCCTACGCAGCAGCGTACACCGGCCACTTCACACTCTGGAGTGAACTCCTTTAAATTTTGTTTTATTCTTTTCTAATGTTCCAAGTCTACTTTGAACACACGGAGACTTAGTATCTTACAAAGTTATTTTATTTTAGGGAAACATACGGCAGATTAATTTCCATTAGAAAAGCATCAGTCTAAATAGATCTTTGGCTGGACTTTCAAATTGTTCTTAATTAATATTCCCTTTGAAATCTATCAACTTTCTTTACTACTACCTACCTTTTCTGCGTTAGAATATAACTAGTATTTCAAGGAAAAGTAACTTTTGCATGTAGAGTCATTAGATACCACTTCGTTATCAGGGTCAATTTTTAAGCCAATTTTTTCTCCTCCTTTCTGAAGGACTGTCAGGCCAATAACTTTCTTCCCTTATCTTCCTACTCATACTGCTCTTTTACACTGGTGTAATTTACTTCCCACATCTCTCTGCTCCATGGCTTGATAGTTTTTAATGAGCCTTCTACACCTGTGGCCTTATCTAGTGCTAATTCTGTTCCCTCAGTTCCTCTCCCTGTTGTACAGATCAGGTTTAACCACATTGTAATCAGTGGTCTTCTGCTAGCATAGACCCAGCACGAAGATTATGGTGCCAGACTTTGTTTTCAATATAAAACTGTGTCAATCACGATTAAAAGGCAGTGCCGTAGCGACTGGTGCATAAGCTAGTTCGGTGTCTCAATCAGGTTTCTAGCTGACAATTTTCCCTAATCACAAACCCACTTAAAAACCTCTTTGTTTGCTGGCGATGGGAGAGCTGCTGACTGACCAGAACTGGAAATTGGGCTCCTCTTCACGAAGCTGCTTCTGGGGCAGAGCTGCCGGCTGTCATGACGTTAGTGTATCAGGGAACAAACTTTTCAGCGACAGCCCATCGGGGAGGTGGGTGAAATCTCGACATCCCCAGCCGCTGAGCTGGTGCCTTTCACAAGCACCACGTTCCAGGGAGTACAAATGGAGAAACTGGGACATGACTTTCAGTTTGACAGGGAAGGTGTCTGCTGACAATGAATGAACCTCCCCATGACTTCAAGCTTTGTTGGGGAAAAAAAGACAAATTTTAAGTGCCATGGAAATAAAAATACCCCATCACTTCATTTTACCCTGTCACTCTGAACAAATGCAGTGCTTGTTTTTAAGACTACTTTTCGGATGGCCTGACGATTTCTGAACAGAAAATCCACTGTGCCGAGCACTGACAGAAAAATCACTGCCTCTAGCTATTATCTAGTCATATGGAAAATATTTGACTGAGGAAATAAAGTCCTTCATTGGAGAGCTTGAGTGATAAGCTGCAGGCAGAAAAAGCAGAATCAAATCAGTGTCAAACCTACATGCGAGCATCCTACTCCAGCTCAGTAAAAGTCATTTTGCCAACAGGATTTGAGCCTGTTGAAAAGGAGTAGGAAGTACAATGAAAGGAAAAAGAGGATTTTTAAATCAAGCACTGAAAAGTACCAGAAGATGTCTACAACCTGCCCTACAACCTACAAACTCAGGAACAGCCAAGAAGGAGAAAACAGTTATTATACCCTAGGCTTGTACTACAATAAGGAACATTTGGTTTTGACCATTCCTAGGAGGCAGAGTTCTTGGTGGCAAGGTCCTGTAGGTTTTGCACTTCTGCTATATGTTGCTTCCTAGGATGTCTCATCTTTCTTTCCCCCAAATAACGTTTATAGACCTCACAGTGTTTCAATGCATCTCAAAAATGGCTTTACAGAAAACAGGTTGTTTTCTTCCTCAGCTTTCCATTGTATTGCAGCTAAACCGTAGAACGATGGCTACACACCATGTTTTTGTGACTCAACCCTGCTTCTGCTTACCAAATTCCCTGCAGAGCAAGACCAGACAGACACTAGGTTCCAAAGGTATGTAGACCATTGCAACATTTAACAGGCTGTATTTTAAGCAGTGAGCACTGAGCCAGGAAGAATTTAACTCCAGCTGCAGGCAGTAGAACTACGCTAAAGACAAATTTGTGCCAAAGGTTTTAGGTGTGAGTTACTAATATCTGAATACTGCACCTTCCCTCTCTCATTATGAAAGGAAGTTCTTGAACAGCAGCATCATTTTATTAAGCAGCACATAATGCTCACTGTAGTATATACAGCAGCACAGTTATCACGCTCTACTTCACAGCATTAAAATGAACTGTTCTCCAAGCACGAGGAATCTTCCTATCAAAGATTCAAACACCACAGGCTTCGATTCTGCCAGAAGAGATTCTTTTAATTTTTGATACTCCTCTAAATAGTCCAAGACTTCAGGAGTCACAGTGGAAAGTGAATCAGACTTTGATTCCTGAAACAGACAGAAGATACTAAAAGAGCCCAAGCAAACAGCAGCTTTGACAACCTAGGCATGGCAGACTTTGCACAGAGCCTGGCAGCGATCTGTGGAGTAGAGAACGTATTCCAAATGAATCAGTGCTTCTCTACCTGAATATTGAAACACAGGAGTAAGTAAGGGAAAGAAAGGGATCCCTAGGACTGACTGTGCACGTAAAGCACCTTTCAAGTTTGAACAAACTCCGAAGATGTAAGACCCTGCTTGGTAGGACAAGGGCCACACGCAGAGCAAACACCCCCTTCTACCCTCAAGTACTCACCCATCCTAAATCTTATTTCTATTACTCATTTACACGAAGAGGTTTTGTGCCCTCAGGCTCAAATTCTCCACTGGAGACCTAGGAGTGGGAGACAGAGCCTAACGGCACCCTCCGCTCAGCTCACACCTCCCCAGTTCTGTGCGGGAGCAGCACAGGCACTGCACCCCGTCTCTTTGGTGCGGGAGGGGACCGTGGCCTCCAGCACCAGGTGTCAGGGCAGACACTGAATAAAGCATCCCCTTAAACAAGGTACAAAGTTTCCTTAAATCCTTATCAACACAAGACCAAAACTGCCAGATCATCTACATGGACACCATCTATAAAAAAAATCCGTATAGCAGGAAACAGTATTCCTATACTATGATGCTGTTCTGCCACTAGGCTTCATCTTATTCCTTAAACTTTATTTCTACCCTTCCAACCCTCAACTACAGCCTTGCTCACACTGTGTGTTCGCTACAGAAGCTATACATAAATCTCCTCTCAGAAGCTGGCCAAATTGATCTTGCTCTCCCAAGACAGAGTCTCACTGTGCTCCGTCCTCTCAGCACGGAAACGGCGAGCCACAAGCAGTAACCAATACCAGAGTGCCATCTATAGCTATTTCACATGACTTCGCAGCAAAGCCGAGTAGAAAATGCACACGCATGCTCATTCCCCTTCCTGGCATTAGGAATACCTCTCAGAGAAACTTCTGTCATTAAATTCTCTTATTCTCCGGACATTAATCATAGCAAAAGATGTAACGGTAGCTGCCCTAAGAGGGGCTTTACTTCTCCCGGAGTGAGAGGCGGAACGTGGGGAATAAAGGCCCTCTCTCCACTCTCCCCTAAAAAGGAGAGGCAGAGCATATGCATACAGCCCACTGATTTCTGCTGAGGTGGCCCAAAGCCAGCTTATAAAACAGGCTTGTTACAGCTATAAGAATACATCTTCCCATTTAATGCTGTGAAAAGATGCTAGAACAGGTTTGCGTTTTTAGGGCCAGGAACCAAGTATAAAGTAAAAAGAAATGGAAATGGCATTCTCCCCTCGGTGCACATCCCAGTACCGATAAATGAGCCACTTCCACCAGCTCTTTCCAAGGGAAATCGAGTTCCTGGGGAGGTGTTTCACAGCGGTGCTGAGCTGACCCCTCCAGACAGAAAGTCTTACGACTAACCCCAGCAATGCAGCCTGAGGAAACAGGTTTTGAACAGGTGATGTGGCAGATGGCATCCCTGTCCCCTTCTGCTTCTGCCACTGAGCCAACCCGCGCTAGCTGTGGCCAGTAAACGTGTACAGCCTCCCTCCTCCTCGGGCACATCCCAGCACTGGTGCTGCCAGGCAGAGCGAGCTGTCAGTGGCACTCTGCTGATTCCCTCCACCATCCCTTTGGGGGCACAACACAACCCTCTCCATGTGAGCAATTACAGGCTCCATTGCATGCTTGGCTGTAATGGAGACTATGTCCAAAAAACCTAGCCAAACAAAAACGCCATCACTTCAGAGTCAGACAACCCCCACTTACACATCCCAGCCAAGCCAGCAAAGTGCCGTCAGGTGCCTGCTGGCTTCTAGTGTCAGAAACTGCCGAGAAACAGTTATGCAGCCATTTCCAGGGGTTGCATTCAGCATTCCCACCCAACCATGCTCCACCTAGGAACACAGAGGGAATCTTCGTGCCAGGACTCAGCTCTGCAGGAGATCCTCTGACCCTGTGCTAACACAGGTATCTAACAGGATTCCTCGGTACCCTTTAAGGGACCACGCAGGTTCTTGTTATTTTCTAGTGAGCTTCTACCAGCTTCTGTGGCCCCACAGTGGGACCACACGCACACCCACCACTCCCAGTGGTGCAAGGGACACACACAGCAGACCACACAGGAGAGGAAGGGGCCTCTCCTCTCCATCACAGAGCTGCCTTGTGGGAAGGTTCACCATGAATATAGTAGTTAGCCTAAGTGCGCTAATATGAAAACAGGCTGTTCCTTTTTAGACTTGCTGGTTGGTAGCATCTATTTTGATTAACAGTTCATTTATTAGGGTTTGGGGTTTACACATGCCACTGGCAAGGATCCACAACTGCATCACTACCGCAGCTCAGTCTTGCCTAACTGGAAGGTAGAGTCCAGAGCAGAGTTTACACGTGTGTAACGATGGAGAGACATGCAGAGATCACTGCTTCAGTGAAGACAGTTCACCCCTACTGGCCATGCTTTAGAAAGTTCGTCTCTGAAAATTTCAGGTAAGGCAGTTAAATTAAAGCATGTTGCACACAAAGCTACAAAACAGATTTTACTTACTCTAGGGGAAAGCAACATTTTTCACTAAGGAGTTGATGAGCGATTGTGGGTTGATTTTTCTTTTTCTTTTTTTAAAGCAGGTTGATGATGAAAAATCTCAGAACAGTATGACTATCATGAGAATGATTTCTAAAGCAGGAAGCATGACAGCCCCACACCCACAACAGCAGAAGCAGCTGCCACATGCAAGTTGTCAGCCACACACTGCAGGTCTGATACTGCACTACTTAAAGCTACTTGGAGCTTTGACGTTGTCTTCAATGCAATGAACTGCACAACGCAGAATTAGCTAAAAGCCCAGTATAAGAGAGGAAAACCAAATGGGTGGTATTACCCACGTCAGAAGGTATTTCACGTCCCCATCTCAAAGCAGGAACTGCTATGATAGAGCCCAGCCCAAACAGAAGTACCAGGACCACCACCACTTACACTCAGGATTTTGCAGCAGTAAGAAATAACAGTAATTAAAGCAATCTCTAACCTCATCTGAAGTCCTCTGCAATATGACTTCAGTGCCTCCCAGATTCTGAATGCTGGAAGAGAAATTTCAGCTTGATGTTAAGGGGGAAAAAAAAAAAAAAAAAATCAGAGCAGGTTGTTTCATTTTTATCTGGAACATTTCCACCTGCCCACCTCTTTTCTGCATAAAGCCTTTCCAAGTTCAGTGGAAGTCCATGCCTGGCTTTAAGCACAGGCAACATAGGAAGCTGCTGGGTGTCGGGAAGATTTCCATAGCCACTTTGCCTCTGTTACCGCAGTGGAAAGCCAGATCCACTGCTGCCAGCAGAGGGGATCAGGAGTAGGGGCAGCTGACGGTAGTGGTGGAGCAGCAGGAATCACAGCCTCTGACCCTGCTGCTCCTCAGGGTAAAGAAACAGCAAACCCAGCTCTCCAGGAAGTCATCTGTGGCAGCATGGCCCAGATAGGGGAAGCGTTTTGCCTGCACTTGAAAAAGCTTGGAGCAACTCTGCCTTACAAAATGGCAGAAACCAACTGGACCCCACTGTCCCTGAGGAAGGCACTGTCTCCCCTGCTTGCAGGCGTTCCTAAGGAGATGAGGTCCTTTCTTTTGCAGAGGTCAGGGCAACAAAGCAGCCGTTCCCAAAAAAGCAACAACTTATAGCAATGCCAGAGCCCTCATAGCTTGTCTCACGCTGTGAAAGCAGGAAAAGCAGTGCAGGAGGGGAAAAATAAGGAATTATAAGGATTGTTCCACTTCAGGCACCGCTACGTGCCATAAATTCCTGGTTACAGGTCAACCACCCCCACAGCTCTACATGGAGAGCCTGGTATTACAGTCGCCTTTTCTGGCTTTGGCAGTCTGGCTGCAGGCAGCTGCCCATCAGCACACCCTCTACCTCTAGTGCTGCACGGGTTACCTTGTCACAGGGCTCCAGATTCCGGTTTGAATCAAGGACCCACCACACCATATAAAATATGCTAAGATATTTTCAAGGCAGAGAGCTTTCAATGCTGTAAGGAACAGCCTTGCTTTCCACACATTAGCACATTGAAATCCGTACAGCAAGCCTGTCAAACAAAGCAGCTGCTCTCTGGCTCTCCTACACCTCTCCTCAGATGGAAGAGCTTCAATTATGTGAATGTCTGCAGGATTTTAACCTTTTGCCTTCCTCTAAGCACTGCGTAAGAAGATCTGATGCACTAGTCTGTTCATTTTCATATGGTGGCTCAATGCGAAAGGTTGCCCTCGGAGTTTGTTTTTCACAGCAGGGCTGTAGGAGTACAAAACCAGAAAGCTACTTAATTACTGATTCCCTGCCCCTACATTTTCAGACTGGCAAGACAAGTTAAAGAAAATATTTTCTAGGGGAATATAATCAACTGTAGAAAAAAGTGATTAAAAGTAACTGCAATGTTACTTAATTTTATACAAGAGCTGTAAGACATTTACATACTTACAATCTTTAGACAAACACAACCGCATCCCATGATTTTCAGGAGGAAGCATGGAACATCCTTCACAAATAACAGTCAGGAATGTTTGTAGCCCAACTCAGTTGCTGCTTAGATACCACAGTAATGGCCACGCTAAAGGATCTAATTAACTCCCACTGATTTCAGAGAAGTAACTAAATTGGTTCCAAAACAGGTACATCAACATGTTACCTTAACATGCAGGCACCTCCTGCTTTTCTCTCAGTCACTCTGGCAACATATCAATTATCACCATGCTCAGATTAGCTCCTGTTTCTAAACAAATACTGGAAAGGTGAATCTTTTCGCCCAAAAAGATTCTACAGGATAATTAGCAACATGTACTAACACCTGTAATCCACAGTTGTCTTCTAGAAAAAAAACAAATTTAAGGAGCTGTTGGTTCAAGCCGTCAAATCTAAACTACTTGATAGTCTATTGAACCTTTAAACTTCTATTGAGAGCAAAAGACACAGCAGACACACATACAGGTCTGTAATCAGAAATGTCAGACAGCAAGACAGCATAAAGTCTCGTTTTATATGCAGCAGAAACACATCAGCACAAGAAGCATAGCAGTGTAAGGTAAGATTTCCTGCAAGAATATTTTAGTTACCTTGAGCCTGATTTTTATAATCATCCCTGATACTTCCAGTAACCTCAACAGATCGTAAGATTGGAGGACTTGTAGAAATGGCACTTCAATGGTTTAAGCATTCACCTGACATGCGTTAACACAAAGAACAAACGAAAAAAATAATCTTGTTTGGAACTTGAGAAATTATCCTGCTCCAGAGCTAGCAGGATGAAAAAGGAGCCAGAAGGCCTAACTCAAGTGCCAAAAAGTACATCAGTATCACACACCTTCTGCGAGATGCAGCTTACATCAGGAAGCTAGTTAGAAAAAGTGCATATGATACCGAGAGTCAAGGCTGGAAACCAATGTAGGTTAGCTCCACACCGCACACGAAGCCGGCTCTCTACCCCACGGTAGTCTGTCTGCGGCAGACTGCTGACATATTGGCTTACATGCTCCTATGGAACAAACTGAGTCATGCTGCTAAGACTTGAAAATAAACGTTTTTTAAAAAGCGCTGCATTCTGCAGGCAGTACATCCAGTTTCATAAAGCTGAGGTTCATGATACATACACTTTTGCTCATTTCGCCCCCAAGACTACCTTTGTGTACCACCTCATTTCTGCATGCAAAACACAGTTGTGAAACAGACAGCTACATGCACTCAACTTTAAGAAAAGAGTTGAGCCTTTTCTTAAAGGCCTCTTTATTTTTAAATTCCTTCAAAACATAAATTAATTTAAACAAATCAGATGCAAAACACCTGCATTTTAAATTAGCATATATTTTACTGTATCAATCACAGCAACCTCATACAGTAAGATACACAAAAATAGAGCATGGTATCACTTCAATTCAACACAGTTTTGTACTACAGTATTCCATGACATATATACACAGGACTTTTCTTTTTCAAAGCAAGTATAGTCCCTGCCATGTTCACCATAAAAATTACGTGGCATCACAGTTTTAGTTATTCACTGTAGTGTGAGTAGCCATATGGAAATAGAACTAGTGAACTACAAGATACATTGTATAGCAGCCAAACAGGCATGACACTTCAGAAGATGAACAAAAACAAAATAACCACCGAAATGAAAACCACCCTTAGACTGTATTTTAATAGTAAAATTGTTTTTAAATTCTTCATTATATACATAATGTATCTACATTTGTGTCATATTTATATATATATATATTTATAAAAAACCATACAAGATTTTGAAAACCTTAAAATCATTCACCTAAACAATATTCACCCCAACCTTCAAGGCAATACTTGCCTATAACATTATGTTCAGTTGCAGTCGCTCGATTCAGCAATTTCCCTGATTGCTACACACACACCATTCACTTTGTTTCTTAGTGCAAACCGTACAGTAACTTACTGTTCTCAGCCCTCTGTAAGACTCGGTTTCATCTTATGTCCATAATACTTCTGACACCCATTTATGGCTAAAATTATTTTAGCTATTTTACAACATTAGCCTATATAGTTTCCCCCTCTACCTACCTCGAGCCCTCCCCCCACCCAAAAAACATAAGACAAATGATCATTCATGCATGTTTCTGTCACACAGGGATCAATGGACATTTAAGTTTAGAAGCCTAGATTCTAACAGTGTTTAAAAAAAACCCTAAGTGAATAATTTTAGTGCAAAGTGGACTACATAGTTTACATCTCAGCTAGAGTTCTTTACAGATATTTTAAACACATTTAATTCTGCACATCAGATTAGGTTGCCCGATACTTTGTTCTAACTAGCTAGTTGGAATAAGGAAGTCAGAAGGGTTCTTGTGGGTTTCCTTTTAATAAAAAACTAAAGCCTATTCATAATCAGGTGTTGTTTGGGAGTCAAACTGTACAGAACCTAGCACAACGGAGTCCTGGTTCTTGGCTAGGGTTCGTATGTGCTACAGTAATACAGATAAATATTGTTATCTGATTCACATCCATAACTGATGGGTTTACTTTAACAGGAGTCACAAATGAGCTCTGATTTTTAATCAGGCCAGTGCTTTACTTGCTGGACTACACTACAGACTTTGCAGTGAATTTGGAAGCAAGCGTAACATTTATACTTACAATTTCCATAACCACAAAGGAAAAGCGTGCACTGAGAACCAAAATCCTGCAATTCTTAGACAAGACTCCACTTAGACTAGTGGTAGCCTTATCAGAGGAAAAAAAATGTCAGATTAAAAACCAAAAATTGATCAGAGCCAAGAACATCAGTCTGCCACAGTAACTATAATAAGCTATGAAATACAGTACAAGGAAAAACAAAAAGTCACCTGAACAAATAACCCAGAGAGACCTCATAGTTATGATTCTACCACTTTTAAGAACTCAACATATTAAATATTTATTAAAAATAAACTGTTTCCAAATTACCTATTTACAGTACAAAGAACAGTACTTAATACATGTGCAACAGAAAGTAAAGAAAATCAGTACTCATCTGGAAGGACAACACTCTAGGCATAATTTAAGTGACACGAATACAGGTTCACCTTTTTAAAATACCATACAGTAAAAACCAGTAGGATGATTGGCAACACCAGAAAATAAAGCACGTATTGTCCAGATTCAGATTACATAAGCTTGAGATAAACAACCGGGAGATAAGGGGAGAAGGAAGAAACAAAGACAAAAGGAAGAGATGCTGTGGTGTTTGCATTTTGGAGATCAAGAAATGCAGACACACTTCAAAAAATAGTCCTTGTTGGCAAAACAAGCCATTCACATATTTCTTGCACATTCTGAAGTCATACTTTATCAAAAACCGGCAGTAGTTTCATCACTCATGGAAAATGGGAATCTTAATTTTTAGACTTTATTTTCAAGCCTTGCATGGTTTTATTTGGGCAAGGAGATGACTGCAATGTAATAGAAAGGTGTGATGTCACTTTTCTAAAATACAACAGCTGCCAAGTTTTAAAGAAAAATGTGCTCTTCTCCCCCGTTTAAATTGAAAAGTAATGATCATTTAGGAGTTACCTAAATTATAGCAGCATGAAATCTAATGTATCTGCAGCATCTGTGAAGCCACAAAAATGAAGAACTGGCACCTGATCACTGAACCGTGGTTCCAAATATTTGGACGTGTTATTTTGGTAAGAGGTCAGTGTATTTTCTCATCAGTGGAGTCAGAACATTAGTTAGGATAGCCCTTTCCCTTTCCCCTCCCCCTTTCCTTCCCCTCCAAAACAGACTAATCAAGTCTACCTATAAACTACATGGGACAGCTGGGATGATTTATAGTTTAACTGGTTGTTAGGCATGAATCTGTGAAGCTCGCTTTTTCTACAGCAGGGATCGTAATAGTAAGCATTGAGGCAAGTGTCACATGAGACCTTTGAGCAAAACGTGCAAGTGTTTGCAGCTCCAGATCGGTTACAAAAGCCGCAGCGCGATGTGCCTGAAGGTTTGGGTTTTGAACTGAATTGAGCAGCTCTCTCTTGACTCTGAGTCTGTGATGCGTACTGAGATTTCTCCCTTAAAGCAGACGCAGGAGACAAGCCATCATTTGGAAGTGGTTTGATTGAATAGGTGCTCTGTTTCACTGCTGGATATTCCTGCCTAGAGTTGAATAGATTGTCACACTTTTGGCAAACAGAAGTGCCACAAGGTATGCCACAGTTTTGGCACTTGAGGGAAGCTGTCTCTTTGGCTAGGTGGGTGCGTTTGTGGTAAACAGGGTTGGCATCATTTTTTAACACCCATACATCAGGCTTAATAGCTTCTTGTCTTTTAAAATTTAACATACTTCTAGAATCGGGATCAGTATATAAATCTAAGTCCTCTTGAGCAGAAAAATAGGAGCTGTAAGGGACATTTGTTCTTAGCATGCCATTGTGATGAGATGAACTTGGCAAGAATTCATCTGAACACCCATGTGGGGAGCTTGACATTGTCAGAAGAGAGGGTGACGGACGGATAATTTCATCTTTAATGTCATCTTCCGCATCAACTAATATTGGTTCTTTCCTGAGACTCAGTGAGCTCATCAAAGGTGGTTTCTTACTTTCCCAGTAATTATCGTATGTGTCCACTGATTTAGAAGGCTTGCTCACCTTTGGCTTGAAATAATCTTTAGAGGCCCGTTCGCTTGCTGATTTCTGGAGTACCATTCGTGCCATGGAAGTGTTTAAATTTTCTTTGCATTCTGCGCGCCGTTTCATGGCTTCTGAGCAGCCTCTCACATCTTCATTGCTGTTTTTTCGTTCGTTTATGACATCAATCTCTGAATAACCTTTATCTTTCACTTGCAAGTGAATTTCAAGAAGCTGCTCACATTCCACTTTGGCCAAAAAGAGTTCAAATGAAACCATTTTCACTTGAATGGCATCAACCTGCTCTTTGAGCTTATACATTGTTCCCAGTTCTTGGACATAGCCCATGTAGTTCAAAATCTGTCTTACATCATCTTCAGTTAGAGCAGACTTTACATAATAAACAAAGGGTCCAGTGTAGGTCTAAGGGGGGCGGGGGGGAAATAAAAGGAAAACTAGGTTACAAATTCAGTGGTGGACTAGATGTTCAGATAATTCAGTGACAGATACTATATAATTAAATAGAATAATAACAACAGTGAACACATGCAACTCCCATGGCCAGATGAACTCCATTTCTGCATCCCTCCTGTTCAGCAGATGGAAATTCCGCATAAGGCAAATTCAAAGTAGGAGAGTTTTCATTCAAATTGAAATCCTGATTTGCATAATGTCCTCCCTGTTGATTTAAATCACTATGCTATACGCTGACATTAACTTTTATGCATACCAGATATGTTTGCATTTACAAGCAAGTCTACCATGAAAGGTAAAAAGGCAGAGAATCACGTATTGCCCCTGGACAGGGGCTAGCTAGAGGTAACGGGAACTCGGAATTACTGCAGGAGTACCAAAGTCCTCTTCAATTGAGCTTTAAATATACTTGAGGTGCACACTTTTTTGTGTGCTATTATTATGCAATTTCAAATGTCTGGTTTATTTAATTTTATATTAGGTCCAGAACTTCCACTAAAAAAGCCCCAAAAACAAACACAGGAGTTCAGGTGAGTTGAAATATGCTCAGCATGTGGCATACCTTAGGTATGTTCTTAAGCCAGTTCAAACTGTTCTGGATTGCAAGCAAGAGTAGGCTGCCCATCACATCTTTGTATAGAACAGGTTCTGGCTCCACAGTGCACAACCAAAGTCAATATCGGCAGTGCATCAAGAGATATCGTCGATGGATCGGCCAACATTTCAAAGGCCAGAACTTAAGCATAATGATGAAGATTTATGGAGAGACCTTTAAGAAAGGTAGTATCCCCTTGGGGAAACAAAGAACTCTCAAATGTTCTAATAACATTCAAATTATCTGCTAAATAATGAAATAGTGTCTTTTTATGAAAAACAAACAAAAGTACCCATCACTAGTGCATACAACCTGCAAATGACTTTAGACACCTAGAACAGCAGTGTTTTTATCCAACTTTCAAGTCTCAAAACTGTTCTTGTAAGTCACCTAGAGCATTCATTACTGAAATGCTGCAGCAGTTTTGGATAAGCATATAAGAACAGGTAAAAGATAAAAAAGAAGAATCAACAGCAGAGAACTCACTATCTGACTTCCAGCACCCAAGCCGAGCAATATACAAGTTCCTACTTTTCCCTCTGAGATCCTGGCATAGGTAAATAAATTGAAAGTACATTAAAATCAAAGCTTCATGAATTGAGAACTGACAAGCAGATAAAAGATATTCTGGAAACAATTCTTTCCGAGAAGTTCCTTTACCATAATCATATAACTTGTGGGAACCTCAGCAAAGCATCCACTTGAAAGCATGCATTGGTTGTTAGTACTTGTGCTCCATTAATAGCTGTTACAAGACAAAAATCAAACTTTGAGTAAGCTTAAACACAACTTGACCGCTCACTCTAGTTGAAAGCATCTCCAAGTAGAAATTAAGACACTGTAGCAGGGTAGGCTGAACAAAAACCTTAAATAAGTTCTTCCTCTACTTTATGGTTCCATTAATAAATGCAGATAGTACTTGTACTTCTGCCCTCGGGATACTCTCACCAGCATAAACTTCACTTATTTTACACAGAAGCTTTCCTATGGCTTCCGTTTACCAACTGTATATAGACAAATATATACATCATGCTAATAGGTGGGAAAAAAAAAAAGTCTTTAAAGGAAATGCACAAAATGCGTTAAAAGAAAGAAAAACAAACCATGTTTTCACTATGGCCACACTTAAAATGTCTTACCTTGATATTTTTGAACTCCTTTTTCCAGGGGTAAAGAAAGAGATTAATTCCAACTGTCTCAAGCATGCTGAATGCATTATGCAGACAATGTAAACTTGAGGATTTCACAGATCTCAGTGAGTTTTCAGCCATCTCGTAAAATTTTATCAACCGGAATCTATAAAAGGGATCAATTTTGGGAAGGCAAAGTAATGCTGCTGCTGCCACTCGCAAATACTCATCATTAATAGGACGCTGCTTGTTGTCAGAGGCATTCAGTTTGCATTCATGGAACTGTACATACTTCCTAAATAAATCGTCTTTATATTTTGTATCCATTGAAATCAGTTTTTATCTCACACTTGGGCAGCTACCTCGTCTCTTTCATGGTTATTCGGCAGTAGGTTGATTATCTGGCATTAAGAATCTTCAGTAATGGCAACTCTTCTGGAATAAAAATTGAAAACAAAGATAAGTCATGACAGTTGCATAAATCCCAAATGTCCACAGCATCTATCTGCTTCACAGGATTCTATAAAATGGTTCACAGAGCAGCAACTCCCAGAACAGCCTCTTTGGGTTTCTGAAAAAGCACAAGAGTCTACAGAAACCCTATTGTCCTGCTTTTCACTGTCATTCTCTACTCCTCTTCCAGTTATCTGCCTAAAACAGCACAACAAACCTACATCAAGCAAGGCACTGAGAGTCTGATACAATAAAGCTGGTGTAGGCTCAAGCCCAGACTGAGGGATCCTTGGCTTAGGGAACCAAGGCAAAAGTAACTCACAGCAAAAAACTGAAAGGAGAAGCAGGAGTTTTTAGGGTCTCTCCTCTGCATTTTATTTTGCCCTTTCAGTTCAAACAACTTACATAAACATTATTTTTAATCAATCACTGGAGGGGTTTTTGGGTTTGGGTTTTTTTGTTGTTTTTTTTTCCCTGCACAGCGATATAAAGATCAAAAAATCCCACAAAAAAGTTTCATTTTGCCCAACTTGGGAAGGCATCTACTTTTTTCTTCCTCTAGTGGCACAGGGCTGCCTCTAGACTGAGCAGGTTAATTAACTTTGCCTCTCTATTTCTAACATCTTCTAGACTTTTGACTGCCACTCACATTCCACCTGACGGCACACCCAGGCCATCACCGTGCTGGCAGAGTTCTGCAGCCATCCCACAGAGAATACACTCCCCTGATTGCTGCAAACTACAGCAAAAGTTTCAGCTGAATGCTGGCAGCTACAAAGAAGATTGTAATCTCTTCAGTAAAAAGCTACACCTGCCATTTTTAGCTGCTTTATTAGAACAGAGCAAAATCATTCTGGTTTTACATCATGTACATTTTTGTTTGCAGGGCCAGTTGTTTTTATGTATATACTGATGTACGTTTTCACCTCTCTGAGCTTACATACTACACAGAAAAAGCTGGTGACAAAAGAAACTTCCTAATGCTACTTTACCAAAACCAGGGTAATTAACAGGCCAACAGACTCCATCTCAACTGCCCGAGGAACTTGTGATCAAAAAGCAGACCACAGGCTTTGTTTCTTAAAATGAAAATGCAACCTAGCCCTTACGGACTTCCCAACTGTGAACCAAAGGGAGAGGAGGCAGGAGAAATTAATGTAGTGTTTCAGTTATAGTCAGTCTGAAACAGCACTTTAGAATAAAGACTTTCCACCCAATATTAATTGCAGGTGCTAGAATATTGGTCAGTGCCCCCCCACACTCCTGTTAAAATGAAAATCACTGTTAAGAGCAAAATTAACTGAATGAAAGGAGCCATAACACAAAATACATGTGGGAGCAAACCACAAACCAACAACCAAGAGGCCAGGAAAACAAACAAACAAAAAATCAACAGCCTAACAGTTAATAATACTCGATGAAAGGCTGCACTTAATGACAACACCATGCAGGAAAAGTTAACTAGCAGTTCAGTTTCTGCTCAAAGGCACACTGCTCTCGGTCTTTCCACAATCGGGAATTGCACTGATGTCAAGAGACAAGCTGTGAATCACAGGAAATGTGGAGATCTAAATTAACATCAGGGCATAAAGGAGCAGGAGTAAACCCTTCTCTCTCCCCAGATCTTTCCTCCTTAAGTTGTGCAAGATGAAGTCTGTAGACAAAGACAAGAGAATGTCTGTTCCTCAGCAAGAAGGGCTCCATGAGAGAGTATCAGCAAAAGACCTTTGTCTGGCACATCAGTAATACACCCCCAGGACAAGGAATGATCCTCTGCTGCCAAGGAGCTGGATTAAGTATTACAGTTCTTCCACCTCCACTGTTAATAACTACTAAACAAAAGTGCTTGGTTACATGTACGAGACATCAGGACTAGGGAAGTCCCCAAATGAAAGTCCTTCATCAAGGCCCTACAGACTGTGACACTCAAAGCCACTGCCAGCTCCGATCTTGACTTGTGGTTTGTACACAAGTTGAAGTTAATACAGCTGAAGGGCAAAACACGAGAAACCAAACATGCTGGCAAGCCTTCGCAGAGCTGCTCCTCCATACGCAGAGCTCCCAGAAGCAAACCATCCCCATCCCAGGCGGCTCCCCCAGCGCCCAGCAGGCTCCGAACACCTAACAGCCATGGTTACGAGGCTCGATAAAAACCTCAATATGCGAGCAGGCACAGATAAATATAGTTTTAAGAAACACACTGGCTAACGGAACCGATAAGGTAACAAGGCTGTTTTGCTGCAAATAATTGACCGAAAACCTCAAGATTTCACGGAGATGCATGAATAATGAGTTCTGACTCTAGTTTCTGCTGGTAAGTCAAGAAAACGTTTTTATCCGTCTCCTGGGTCAAAACCTCAGCTGAGAGAACCAACACCTGCCTACCCCGGCCTGCCTGGCAGGGTGCAGGCACACGAACACCTCTGCAGCAAGAGGGCAGAACCACAGGACAGGTACAACCTCCCCCTGAGCCGCGATCAGGAGACCAGGGACGCCCGGCTTTCACCGGAAAATTTTCTTTTAGAAAAGAAAATTAAACCCGAACACAAAGGCTATTCAATAGCAGGAGAGCACACCGCATCGCTGAGGAATTTCAGACGGCGGGGGAAGGAGGGAACACCGGCCGAGCTCGCACCCGCTGGACGCCGTTCCGTTCCTCGGTTCTCAGCGAGACACTTGTTGCAGAAACGCCCGGCCCGGCCGGGAGAGCGGAGCCGCGGGCACGGCCCCGGGACGCCGCCGCCTTCACCCCCCCACCACCATATGAGCGGCAATCGCTGACCGCCGAGCGTCGGGCCGGCCCCACAGGGGCTTCTCGGTAACGGGGCGCAGCGCCCGCCGCCCCCGGCAAACCCGCCGCCCCCTCCCCTCAGCCGCCAGCGCTGCGCCGAGGGCCGGCAGCCCGGACGGGCAGAGCTGTCGTCGTCCCTCCCCCGCCCCCGCGGGCCGGGCCCGTCCCTCACCGCTCCGCTGCGGGCCGCGCCTGCCGCCCGGGACCCGCCGCCGCTCAGCCGGAAGCGCCCAGTGACCCGGATGCGGACTGCGGACCCCTCGGCCCCTCACGCGCTCCCGTGGCGTCCTCACGGAAGCCGCCCCCCCCCCGGAAGGGCCACCAGCAGGGCGCGCCCGCCCTCACGGCTCAGTCTCCTGGTACCGGCCCGGGGGCTACCGGCAGCCAGCGGGAGGGGGCGGCTGACAGCAGCGCCCCGGAAGTGGATGGCTGAGGGGCGGAGGGGGGGCGGAGCACCGCCTCCTGCCGTCGTGACGTCAGCGGGGCGGGGCGCGAGGGGGCGGGGCGGCCTCCTCAGGAATGTAACCAGGAAGCGAAGCGGCCGTTCAATTTCTGTGGGATGCGTTTATGCAGTAACCGGAACAGAGCCCGGTCGTTAAATCGCCGCTCTTTTGCAAATAGTTTTTGCGTTGCCTGGGCCGGGGGACGGCGGAGGAGCGCTCCGGGCCACGCCCCCGCGGCGTGCCGCGCCCACCAAACGCGGCCACGCCCCTGGATGGGCGGGGCCTCGGCGGCTGGGGGCGGGGCTGCGCCTGCGCACCGGCCGCTCCCCCCCGTTGGCCGGCGGGGCGGGGCGCGGCGGCGGGAAGATGGCGGTGGCCGGCGGTGGCGGTGGCTCTTCCCGCTCCCCGGAGCGGCGGTACGACCCGCTGTCGCGCTTCACCTGCCCCGTGTGCCTGGAGGTGTACGAGAGCCCGGTGCGCGTGCCCTGCGGACACGTGTGAGCGGCTGCCGGCGGCGCGGTGAGGGGTGGCGTGTCTGAGGCGGCGGGAGAGGAGCTGGCGCTGGGCCCGGGCCCGCAGGCGCCTTCCTCGGCCGTGGGTTGTGAGGCCTTGGGATGTGAGGCTTTGGGAGGGAGCCGCGGCTCGGCTGGCCCTCGACCTCCTCTTCGGCTCCCTCGGGAGCGGGGCGGGCAAAGCCAGCGCGGCGGGGGCTGGGTCCCTGCGGGGGGCGATGGGGAGAAGCGGCGCTGCCTGAGGGCTGGGGGACTCTGCAGGCAGCTCGGCTCGTCTGCGGCGGCTTATGGGTGGCTTCCGTGAAAGGGGTGGAAAAAAACCCACCTAAAACAGCAGGGAAAAACGCTAATACTCTTTCGCTTTCGCTTACTTTTCCTCCTGAAAGATGTGGAAACCGAGTACTGTCCAATAGCTGATAACACTGGGCACGACGAGCTAGAATCCTCCTCCCTTCATGCGTGAATGTCAACAGGCTGCTGTTTTATTAGCTACCGTTTCTTGAGACTCTGTTATCTCTTAGGGTGGAAGACACTGCAGGGCTCTGGATATTTATGCTGTGTGTCCAGGAGGGATGTTCTCACCACCTACTGTTTTTCTCCCACCTCAGCTTTTGCACGCCGTGCCTGCAGGAATGTCTTAAGCCAAAAAAGCCAGTTTGTGGTGTCTGCCGCAGTACCCTGTCGCCTGGTAGCAGAGCTCTGGACTTGGAAAAGCAAATTGAAACGACAGAAACTGCTTGCAATGGCTGCAATAAAAAAGTATGAAAGTATTTGGAAATTAAGTGCATGAGGTGCGCCTGCTTGGCCGTGCTGCTTAGAGGGAAATAAAGCACTTGCTCTTCAGTAGTGCTGCCTCGACAGTGAACATGGCTCTGGGAGGAACACTGTAATGAAACAGTGGATGTGGGGTTTAGGTAGAATCGTAGATTTATATATTATTTATTGTAGTGATCTCTTTGGCTCTTCAACAGAAATTTATTTACTTTGTTTGAAATAGTTATGAGTCAAAGTTGTCTTATATGGGTGGTGTATTCCACACACTTTTACTGTTTGCTGGTATCTTGCATATTCAGTACCTGTATGGCATCCTTCCTGTCATTCTCTTTCTCTTTGCAAAGTTGGGCTTCTTAGCATTAATTGAATGTATTAGAAAATATCTTAACAGATGGCAAAACAAGAAGAAAAGGATAATTAGACACACTAAGGTGAGGGTAATAGTTCAGTTAATTTCAATTTTTGTTTCTGGGTAGCATTTTCATTCTGTCTTCATTCCAGCTGATAGAAAACTGTAGTGCCTTGAATTACAGATTTCCTTATTGTAAATTTGAATTTCCATTAGTGGGATTGAACAATTAGCAATTGACATACACCACGATCTGTACTAAAAGTCAGATTATTTTCCATACACTGTCTCTTCTGCTCAGTGACCAAGTAAACTGGCCTTATATGAAGTTTGGGGTTTTTTTATATATATATACACACTGTAGGTTAAGAAAAGTGATATGAACAGCGTTGTTATCTGTAAAATGTTACAGGCAGCAAAGTTACTGATTAGCTAATCTGTACTCTCAGAGCTTTTCGCCTTGCCAGCTGAAATGTTTGGGTTTTCTTGCTTTAACACTGTCTGCAGAAAGCTACTTTTACATGTTTACTGCTTCTGCTTTAAAGTGTAGAAGTAACTGCAAATAGTTTAAATTAACCTTGCTATGTAATTGTTGCCTGCACAGATGTATCTCTCAAAGATGCGGAGCCATGCAGCTTCTTGTTCAAAGTACCAGAATTATATAATGGAAGGTGTGAAAGCTGTAACTAAAGAACCACTTCACAACACCAGGTAACTAGCTCTTCTCTGGAAATACTTGTCTCTTTTTGTCACAAAACCAGGGCTGTTACTGATTAATCAAAATTGAAATTTCTATAATGATTATTCTGAGTCCTTTTATCTTTAAAAAATTTAACTGCATTATGGGGTTTCAAGCAAACTGTAGAATTTTGGAGTAAAAGCAGACTTTACCACTTTGCTTAGTTTGGATATTAATTGTTTTAATCCTTTCACATTGTTAAAAACTAAGCCTTAATCCTGCAGTTAACTCTGGGATAGAGTTAATTTTCTTACTAGCAGCTGGTATAGTTCTGTGTTTTGGATTTAAGACAAGAATGTTGATAACACTCTAATGGTTTTCGTTGTTGCTAAGCGGCCAAGGACTTTTTCAGCTTCCCATAGAAGCTGAGGGAGCATAGACAAGACAACTGACCCAAGCTGACCAAAGGAATAATCCATACCATAGATGTCATGCTTAGTATATAAGTGGGGGTTGGCTGGGGGGTGAGGATCCGTGATCACTGGACAATCGATCGAGTGCTGAGCAATTGCATTGCATCACTCATTTTGTATATTCTTTTGCCATCATTATTATTATTTTCTCTTCTGTTACTGTTCTATTAAACTGTCTTTATCTCAACCCACGAGGTTTTTTTCCTTGTTCTCCTCCCTATCGCACTGGGGGTGTGGGGGAGATGGTGAGTTGAGCAGCTGTGTGGTCCTAGTTGCCGTCTGGGTTTAAACCATGACAATCTGACTGTCTGTACAGGCAAGCAATTCTGCTTTCTACATAGTCTATGCACTGGACATCTTAAAGACCAGGGTACTCAATAAAAGTAGCTGGTTTTTAAATAAAAACTTTATCTTTCTGTCTCTTAATTGTAGTAACTTACAATGAAGGGAAGTTGGAATTGATTGCATTGTAGCTCACCTGCATTGTAGCATACTGGGTGGTACCCTG